>OZ029919.1:34109364-34196864 GCA_964023275.1 Norana najaformis | reverse complement strand
CCTTCCGACATGCGGACTGATTTGAATAAAAAAGATAGATGTTTTCGTCGATCCTGCCGAAGGGTCTCAACGCTCACCAAAGGCATAAATCCCAAAACGGTCGAATGGTTTATGCACTTGAATGGGACAAAATTTCCTTTGCGCGCTTTTCATCCGCCATTATCTTCTTTCATTTTCTCGCATTCCCGTAAATCTCTTTCACGACAGGTCTATTATCGTCGTCACTGTTACCGTTGGCAACTACGACGGTAATTCCAAGCCGTATAGAGAACTGAAGACTTTGTCCTGGTCCCGTACAACGGTGATAAATCGCGACTTTACACGTGTGGCATTGTTTATCAGTGGCCTTGCCGAGTGTAGCAATCAGCGTGGCGATTGTTGAGAAAAAAGAGGGCGCTCGACGGAGAGCCGGAGTTTGCGCTCGTATAGTCAGCTTGAGCAGGATCAATTGCCGCTGTTCGGGCACCTGTTTAGCGGCGCTAATCAACGATCCGCCGAGAACATTGAACCTGAGCTCTGTGTGTATACATGTATGTGTATATATGTATGCTTGTATGCATGCATGTAGGCATGTGTATGTATGTATGTATGTATACATGATTATTTATGTATACATATTTATGTATGTATGTATGTATGAATATTAAGGTATGTATCTATGTATGTATGAATATTTATGTTTGTGTGTATATATGTATGTATGTACAAAACCTGACATATATATACATATAGTTATATGTTATATGTTTATACATACATACATATATACATACATGTATACATACATATATACATACACACATACGTATATGCATACATACATACATATATAAATACATACATAAAACCCAATAACCGGACAACCAGGCCCTGGAGGCAGCGCGACTTGACAACGCATTCCTTTTCACGATAGGAATCGAACCTGGACGCGTCGGCCCATCGCATTAACCAGTTTCCTCGAATACAACGGGGCCCTGCAGAAGCAACACGTATAGCGAGTCCATTTTCAGCCACCTGGGTCACGCAAAAAACGCCGCTCAAAAATTACTATGGAGATCCCCGAAGCAGTTCGTGTGAGACAGCGGATTGGTATACTCTTCCTCTTCCCCTTATATCTCTTCTCGCTTCAATTTCAAACATCATCCACCGTAGCCGTCCGACTGTCTGAGTGCCTGACTCCTGGATCTTGACCTGGAACCGAACCCTTTTGCCTATCGATTTTGTTTTGACTGAGTGCCTGTGAATAAGCTGGTTCCCGCGACTTAGCTTTTGTTGAGCGCTGTAGAAATCTCGAGATTACGATTACGATTACTCTTATTTGTTACACTGCGCTTCCTGCAGCTTTAGGGTTCGAATAGGAAACTCACGTATTTAGGTTTTCGTGTGAGAAAAAAGGCGTGCTCTGTCTCAATTCAGTACAAGTCACAGTCGCCTCGCGCCTCTGATTTAGATTTACGGACCTTGCGCTGGCGAAAGTGCCATAGGAAAGGCATTTAGGTAACCTTGATTAGCAAAAACTGCACATTGCGACGTGTAATGCAAGAGTATGTGGATATATTGAAGCGTGTTCATTTTCTGGGAATTTTTCTTAATATACTTGTCACTTGTCAGTTTTCTCCGGATGATCGTTTTATTACTTGTTAATGTATTTTCTCGTTGTAGTCCACCTTCCACAATGCATCCGCGGAGAGCAATTCTTCCATCTGACGTGGAGTTAATGAAAAAGTTTAGCTGGAAGGCACTACCTTGGGAATCCAGGAACTAGATTCCGGCACGCTCAAGGATTTCGCAGGCGTAAACAGGCCCTTTGTCCATCCCGACTGAGTGTGTGTATCCTCCTGCGTGCCTCTGATTGTCTGTGTCTTTTTCCCTCTCTGCGTGTGTGTCCTGAGTCTGGCTGGTTGCATCTGTGCCTATTATTCACGCACTCATTTCTTTTTCATGAGACAACGTATTGCGTTGGGGCGCAGACGTGATGACGACGTTTTTCATGACGGTCTACCCATCTCGAACACTAGAACATGCAGTCTGCGGTAAAAAAGAGAATTTTGTTGTCAACAGGTGATGAGTTACCATCGCTGTACTACGGTTTGAATCAACAAGTCTTAGACAGAGCGGTCCTAAGCCTCAAAGACCTTTGAGGTAGGGACAGAATTCTGATATTCATGCACCATCTCATTCCACCTTACTCAGGCAGCAAAATAAACCATCCTTCATTCCTTCCTTTGGGTTATTAAACAAAATAAACAATCCCTCATTCCTTCCTTTAGGTTAATAAACAAAAATAAACCATCCTCCATTCCTTCCTTTGGGTTAATAAACAAAATAAACCATCCTTCATTCCTTCCTTTGGGTTAATAAACAAAATAAACCATCCTTCATTCCTTCCTTTGGGTTATTAAACAAAATAAACCATCCTTCATTCCTTCCTTTGGATTAATAAACAAAATAAACCATCCTTCATTCCTTCCTTTGGGTTAATAAACAAAAATTAACCATCCTTCATTCCTTCTTTTGGGTTAATAAACAAAATAAACCATCCCTCATTCCTTTCTTTGGGTTAATAAACAAAATAAACCATCCTTCATTCATTCCTTTGGGTTAATAAACAAAAATAAACCATCCTTCATTCATTCCTTTGGGTTAATAAACAAAATAAACCATCCTTCATTCATTCCTTTGGGTTAATAAACAAAATAAACCATCCTCCATTCCTTCCCTCGGGTTAATAAACAAAATAAACCATCCTTCATTCCTTCCTTTAGGTTAATAAACAAAAATTAACCATCCTTCATTCCTTCTTTTGGGTTAATAAACAAAATAAACCATCCCTCATTCCTTTCTTTGGGTTAATAAACAAAATAAACCATCCTTCATTCATTCCTTTGGGTTAATAAACAAAAATAAACCATCCTTCATTCATTCCTTTGGGTTAATAAACAAAATAAACCATCCTTCATTCATTCCTTTGGGTTAATAAACAAAATAAACCATCCTCCATTCCTTCCCTCGGGTTAATAAACAAAATAAACCATCCTTCATTCCTTCCTTTAGGTTAATAAACAAAAATTAACCATCCTTCATTCCTTCTTTTGGGTTAATAAACAAAATAAACCATCCCTCATTCCTTTCTTTGGGTTAATAAACAAAATAAACCATCCTCCATTCCTTCCTTTAGGTTAATAAACAAAAATAAACCATCCTCCATTCCTTCCCTCGGGTTAATAAACAAAATAAACCATCCTCCATTCCTTCCTTTAGGTTAATAAACAAAAATAAACCATCCTCCATTCCTTCCCTCGGGTTAATAAACAAAATAAACCATCCTTCATTCCTTCTTGTGGGTTACTGTCCGTTTTCATTGAGCACATGTCTCCGCTTGTTTCCCCATCCGACTGTTATCCACCCTACAGCATCCCCATCATCGCCGTCCGTCAAATTCACAAGGCGTCGCTTTCCTCCACATCTCGCGCCGCAACAGCAATGTCAAGAGCAAATGAAATATAAACAATTCCGCCAGAAACAGTGAAAATACATCGATGGATTACAGTAAACAACATTGGGGAGGATCAATCCATATCCGGCAAGTCCCAGAAATCAAGACAGAACCCAAAAATCAAGACAGAACTGATAGCACGAAGCCATAGACTAGACGTGTCCTTTCCAATTCAAGAACAGCGGTAATGAATTGAGCCGAATCGTTGAGTCCATTTCTGACGGGCTTAGACGAGATAAGCAACAAAATGGCGTCGCAAGACACACATGTAGTGCAACTCGTGGACGGCTTAATAACAATTTGCTTCGATACAAGATGGCGGATTACGACTAATCGGGTGCACGAAATCCATTCATTTATCACTCTTCGGATTAGGCGAGATTCCCGCCAACACTGCGACACGTGTCTCGTCTGCTTAAGGGACGAACACCTCCTACGAATGTTACTTCTAATCTGAAAAACGCGAAGAACTCGTGCGCGAGAAACGGGAAAGGTCACCCGGTTGATATCATCCGTCACGTAGTCCGCAGAATTTAGAAAATTCTAGAACCGAATTGGTTGTTTACGACAGCCAATCATCTTCTAGGTCGTGACTACGCATGCGCCGAGTGCGTTTATAGCAGGACCGCTGAGCAAACAAGTAACTTAACTCGAGATGTGACTCCAACTCAGGCTCGGGTGGAAACAGTTCCGAAAAAAAATTGTGATTGGTCCACGTGATCAGAACGCGGGAATTTGTAAATATATAACTGTTCTGTCGAAACTGTTGAATGTAAATGTAAATGCTCGCGTTTTTTTCTATAACGACCGTATGGCTTCGACCCTGCTTATTTTTCAATTTCAATGAATATTATAATATCATTTCAATGAATCAATAGTATAATAATATAATAATATTTCAATGAATCAATCCTAATTGTCCTAATTACGACTGTATAATTACAGATTGCTTGGGTTTCTATTTCTCCACTTACTAAACTATTGTTTCCTCTGGAATTTAGGTGTCAAACAACAATATACTTACAAATTCGCCTCACTACATGCTGTGCCAAAAGTGGGCCGAGCCGGAACCCTTTTCGCCCTGGTGCCTATCTGGCACCACACCGGCTCAGCGTGGAACAGCTTGCAGTGAGTGGGCAACGATATACGCACTAAAATGATCGTGACCATAGATATACACTATTCAGATAACGCCGTAAGTAAATAAGTAAATACGTAATCTTTACTGCGTAACCTTTTCTGATGTATTACTTTGTTACATTCAGTCATAAATAATCTGCACTTCATTCAATGCAGAACTCTGACAGAGCATTGTTCGGAGACACAAGTTAGTCGAATCTAATGACTTCTATAGCGCCCTTATCATAACGCACAAGGCAACAACTACATTGGTCAGAGCGCACGTCAAGGCGTCTCTGTGAACGAGGATGCCGGTTCGCATACCCACAGTGGCCGTATTTCACAGATTTTAATCTCGGGCTTACACGGTCCGTGCAAGGGGACCTTCAATAATAGCGTAGCGACATTCATATTGGCAGCCGTGGTAAAGGCTGTCACCCGATAAATTCATTGAAAAATGAGCAGGGTCGAGGCCATATGGTCGCTTCAGAAAAAAGTGTACATTTACATTTATCAGTCCTTCTGTTCTATCGTTGTTGTATGTTTTCAGGAGGCGAGGGTATGTGAAGAGCTTGTCGTGAAGATACATTGTACAGATTTGCAATTGCTGTTGGAATTGATCTCAGATCATATTAATAAGAACTAGATTTTAATATCAAGAACTTAATTTAATATAAAAAAAATATTGGTTGAAACCGACATCCCTCTTCATCGTGATGGCCAAAACATATCAGAAGTGATGATATGTAGTTCACTTAAGGGAGTACACTGGAGACAACTCACTTCTACGTTAGCGTCACCTAGTGCCTGAAATATGTGTAATATATTTTACACGTTATTCTTACAATTACGATTACCAATTAGGTTACAATCAGTCGCTGCTCGCTTTAAGTGAGACAGTATTCAAAATCGTGATACGACGGAGAACCGGATGTTAAACATAATGAATATCACTGTCCTGTTATTCAATAGATGGCAGTAACAGTAATGGACTTCTTAATTTGTTCGTTAGAGGGCAAGGGTGTGTACTGTTACAGTGATATATAGTTTGAGTTTGACTATGGCGGTGAGACACTCCGGATTTTTCATTTTGATTATCTTTAAAGAAAATAATTAAACTTAGTATATTTGATGATTAACTTCATCAGCGGATAGTTTTGGGTAAAGTAAGCAACCGACTTCTAGTACCAGATTTCCCGATACTTGTGCCCTCTAACGTCAAAAACCTGGCTGCGCCCTTGCATTCTCCCTCCTTAATTTCGCAAATTCTCTGTTCTTCTACCCCTTCCGTTGTTCACTCACCATCATCCGTCTCAAACCCTTCTATCTATAACTTCTCAGGTGTTCCATTCAAAATTGAAGTCTCACCTTTTCAACAAATCCACCCTGATCCATCAAATCCACCGCCTTCCCATTTCTCTCAGCTTAAACACAACCCACCCTAACAGCT
This sequence comes from Norana najaformis, assembly GCA_964023275.1. NCBI lineage: Eukaryota > Metazoa > Annelida > Clitellata > Crassiclitellata > Hormogastridae > Norana > Norana najaformis. The sequence goes on along the minus strand of OZ029919.1, from coordinate 34,190,799 downwards.
CCTCTCTCCTCTCTCTCTCCCTCTCTCTGGTCTGCTGGCAACCGTACTTGATTCTTGACATGGCACCGTTGGACAACCCCACTGACTTGACGCAGCGCTCGTAAATAATCATTCGCTTAGCTTTTAAGTAGCTCCTTAGAAATTTCGAGTTTACGATTGCGATTACCAACAACGAATTCACAATCGATTTACTGCCAACAGCGGAGCTTTTAGCGGAAAAATCTCGGAAGTACTTTTATATAAAAACGCCCTGCAGTACATTTACCTCTCCCAATCTCCACCTCCCCAGGCTGCCTTCCAGGACTATTTTTAACCCACCGTCCCCTCACAAACATCACGCAAACTGATGTCTAACACGCAACTTTGATTAATCTATAGCCGACGGTTTGGCTGTGGAGGGATGTTAACAAAGCCTCTATCTAAGTCTTGGTTAAAGTCTGTAATCAGCAAAGACCAGTGTGGTTATATAAACGTAATGTTAAGTAAATCACCGAAATATCTCGGCGCCACACAAAAGCCGCGTCACGGAGACCAGCTTATTCACCGGCGCTATGTGGAACAAGTCCGCAGATTGTAACTGGGTCAGTTTCGGTGCCGGGGATCAGAACGAGGGGCACAACATATTGGTAAGGCAGGAAGCGTTTATAAAGGCAGTGATTGTCTGTTCTCTTGTCTTGTCTTGTCTTGTCTTGTCTTGCCTTGTTTTCAACCGTCCTCGAACCGAGGACTGGTCCACCACGGACAATTTTCTGCCATCTGCTTCTGTCCCTCGTCTCCTGTGATAATGGTCTAATATAGTATAGCAGAGCATAGTATAGCATAATATACCATAGTATAGCATAGCATAGTATACCATAGTATACCATAGTACACCATAGTATAGCATAGCATAGTATAGTAGTCAAGTATGACATAGTATAGTGTAGGATATTATAGCATAGTATAGTCTTGTCCTGTCTTCAACCGTCCTCGAGCCGAGGATTGGCTGCACCACGGACAACTTGGTGCCATATGCTTCTGTCCCTTGTCTCATGTAATAACTGGTCTAATATAGTATAGCACAGCATAGCACAGCATACTATAGCATAGCATAGCATAGCATAGTATAGCATAGTATGCCACAATATAGCATAGCATAGCATCGTATAGTAGCCAAGTATGGCATAGTATGATATTATAGCATATCCTGTCTAGTCTTCAATCATCCTCGAGCCGAGAATTGGCTGCACCACGGACAATTTTGTGCCATCTTCTTCTGTCCTTCGTCGCCTGTAATACCTGGTCGAACGATAATTCAGTCCACGACTTCTTGTTATCGATCAATGTCATCTTGGATCTTCCCCGAGCTCGGCATCCAGAAATAGCGCCTTGGATGATCTCTTTCTCTAAGCAGTCTCCACTCTTTCGTAGCACATGCCCGAAGTATGAAAGCTTCCTATTTTTATTAACCCAAGCAGACTCCTCTCTACTCCTGCCGTCTCTAGGAGCCACTCATTTGTCTTCTTGGCAGTCCACGGTACTCTAAGAATCCGCCGCAGACACTTCATTTCAGTTGCGTTGATTCTTGCCTCGTATCTTTCTTTATGACTCTCCTTTATGGCTGGTCATTTATCATCATAAGATGTTCGAGGAACGGGTGCAGAATAGGAGAGCTTGAAATTTCGGTGTTTCAATTTAGAAAGGAACTCTACAAGAGAGAGAAAATACAAGCGGAAGAGAGCTCACTTTTAAAGCTGTGATAACAAGATAGTTGAGTGACAAATTGTCTGTAATAAAAGGGCGACTGCAACTGTGACAAAGATATATAGACCTACAACATAACATCGTAAATAGGGAACTACTTTTAGGGCGCTTTGCAAAGTCATCTGTCAACGCCAATACCGTGAGTTGTTGATGTCAAAGCATTGATTAAATCTTCTAAGTAATATCTGCTGATATAAAAACTGTGTCATTTGGGAAGACGTTAATATTTTGCATATTTACGAAATTGCAATTAGTTCAGCTGCGCCTCCTGCTAACGATGATGTCGGGTGAATGTAATAACACCACACAATATGGACATTGGTCACATCCCAAGGAAAATATTCGCCAGACGACCATGGAACCAGTGCTGCTCCATCCGGTCGTTTTTCATAATCACGAAGAAGGCCAGATGGCTCCTTAGAACTAGGGTGTCTGCCTTTTAAGAGCTCTCCAGGTGATTTCGTTCATGGCGTATAGTGTCGGCTGGAACGTACCCTTTCCAGTTTGTATATCAACCCATTATGTCCTCCTGGATCAACTGTCTACCCACATTGAAACTGGGGAGGCAGAAGTATGTTCAGTCAAATATGTTCAGTCATCATCATCATCATCATCGTCATCATCTTCGTCGTCATCATCATCATCATAGTCATCATTGTCATCATCATCATCATCATTTTCATTGTCATCATCATCGTCGTCGTCGTCATCATCATCATTGTCATCATCATGATCATCATCATCAACAACAACAACTTCATCATCGTCATCGTCATCATCTTCAGCAGCAGCAGCATAATCAAGAATCAGATACATTTGTCGTGATAATTAATGAATTCATCTCAAAAGCATACTATAACATATTAGAAACATATGCATATCCATATATCTATTTGTATATGGTCATAATACATATAGACATATGATATGATTATATATATTAGATGTCTGCTATACATATATATTTATACTAAAGTTATTGCTTTAATTCATTATTTATGCAATTGTATATAATCTATATATCATAACTTCATACAATGAATATATATAATACACCTTGCATGTCCAATAATTGCGTGTAAATATATATACAATCAAGACAAACGTAAGTGCATATTTATTTATATTTCTGCATTTATATATTTTATGCATATAGATATATTCATGGAAAATTGGTTGCAATTTATATAGCGTTGAGTGGATGAATATATTGTCAGGTATTCGCGGAATGAGACCTTTGTTATGATACTTGCAACGACAAAGAGAATGATGATTAATTATGATAATGACGACGACCGTGATGATGTTTGTCGTCTTTCTGAGTGCATGCTCATTGTCGATGCTACGTAATTGTTTTCGGCTTCCTCCAATTTCATTTCGCAAACAATTGAAGAATTACTTTCTCTGTCTTTCGTGCTTTTCAGGTAAATTTTCGACATTATGATTGCTTGATTGTTTGATGGCCTAATAATAATATTCTGAATAATTGATTAGACCTTCAGGTATTTATGTATGTGTGTATGTATGTATGTATGTGTGTATGCATGTATGTATGTATGCATGCATGCATGTATGTATGTATGTACATGTATGTATGTGTGTATGTATGTACGTGTGTATGCATGTATGCATGTATGTATGTATGCATGCATGCATGTACGTATGTGTATGTATGTATGCATGTGTGCATGTATGTATGTATGTATGTATGTATGTATGTATGTATGTAAGTATGTATGTATGTATGCATATATGTATATGTGTATCAAGACACTTGATATAGCGCCTTTTAAGTACCTCGCAAAAGCGCAGCAGTCAGGTGCAACATAAGAGCGAAGAGGAGGGGTCAGCATCGGAGAAGACACGATGGACTCATGTTTGCAAGCGGAATCGCGGCATCTGCATATCTCCACGGGCAGACAGGCTCAACAATCGCTGACCCGGTTGACTGGAGACTGAAACACCGCCCCCTGATGTGTGCTGGTGTTCTCCCGATCATCCCTACCCCACCCGGGAAGAGATTCATGAGCTTCACTCTCATCTCGACGGGCATCAAATGGACTGTTTATGGGGACAGACAATGTATTCCGATCCCCGTGGCGACCATATCTTGTAGTCCAGTCGCGGTAACATCCGCTTATCCACGACACTCACGTAGTCCCATTAATGATTTATCTTGGCAAAAATATGGCGGTTGATAAATAAGGAAGAGAGTTCATGATGTCCCCGTTTGCCCTCTGCTGCAGGCACGATTCTCTCAGATGCCGTTTAGAAGACAAGGAACATTTCCGAACGTTGCATAAGCAATCACGTCACGTGCACACGGAGAAGTGAGCTGTGGAAGCTGTAGTCTTTCGCGACATCATTATCATCATAGTCGTCATCATCATCATCATCATCGTCATCATCAGGAATTCCTGATTCTACCCATTTGGTGGTGATTGGCGTGAATATATATATACATATATATACGTGAATATATATATATATATGTGTGTGATTTACATTCCTTTTTGTCTTTTTCTAGTGCTATGCTTGCTTCATACTTATACTATAATTAAATTAGATTTGATTCACTTAGATTTCATTGCATTATATTGAATAAGATAAGATTGGATAAGATAAGACTGGATAAGATAAGATAGGATAAGATTAAATTGGATAAGATTAGATTGGATTGAATAAGATAAGATTGGATTAGCTTGGATTAGACTGGATAATATCAGATCTGATGGGCTTGTGTACGTTAGCTTCACTTTTTGACGGTGCAAAAAACGCTAAATTCGTTCCCCGCTGGGCATCCGTTTTACCACTTATTCCGCGCGCGTTTCTGTAATTTCTCTTTGTCATCAACAAGGATTCGTTTAATGGCGACCTTCAGCCGTTTTTCGGCGTCGCTTGGATTCGAAGCCCGAAAGACCAGCTCTTCTTGACGACATTTCCTCGAAACAGCTCATAAACAAAGATCTTTTATCGAGGTTTCGGCAGGACATCTGCTGCTCGCTTTCTCGCTAGCACGACACACTGGGGAATCTAGTTATGTAAATGAAGAGGGTGAAATGTAATGCCGGGTAATTTGTGACTGTAATTGTAATTGTAGGTCCAGTTAGAAGTCTATATAGCGCCACTTAAGAGAAACTAATCTCCTATCCTGACTCCCCTTCTTCCTCTTGTCCCTCTTTCCGCTCCAACCCCAAGCACTACCCACCGTAGCTGCCTGACTCTTGGATCTTGACCTGGAATCGAACCCTTTTGCCTATCGATTTTGTTTTGACTGAGCGCCTGTGAATAAGCGGGTTCCCGCGACTTAGCTTTCATTGGCGCTGTAGAAATTCTAAGATTACGATTACGATTACGATACTTATCCGGCGCATCGGCTAACTACAGCGACACTTCCGTATTGCCTTCAATCACGCAAAATTATTCGTAACTAAAGAACAATCAGTCGCCTTTCGGCGAAGATTAAAGAGAACAAAGGCACTTCAAAGGCTCGCCGCCGCCGTTAGCATAACTATCGTCGGATCCTTCTGGACGCTTTTCTACCTGGCCCTAATGGTGTGTTGTCAGGCATGTGGTGTGTGTGCGAGGGACTCATTCGAAAGATGACGCTAGTAGTGTTTGATTGCGAGTGTACCAAGTCTTATTCCAATTTGGGAAGTACATAGTTGTTTGTTTAAGTGTTTGTTTACCTGGGGCTCTGGATTGTCGTCGCCTGATTCAGTGTTAGTCACGCTTAGGGAGGTTGCTTTATGTGTAGTTCTGTTGGCCATGTATTGGGTTTCGGTCAGTGGACTAAGTCCAGAGTATATATAAGCGCATTGCCTAAGTTTAGGGCCTAATCCAAGAGCCTAATTCAAGGGTTGAAGTTCAGAGTTCAAGGCCAGTGCATGAGTTCAGGGCCTGTGTTTAAAGGCTAAGCCAACGGCCTAATCCAAGAGGCTTAACCAAGGTATTCAGTTCAGGGTCCAAGAGCACGGCCAAAGTATATATATATATATATATACATATATGCATATATATGTAGCCACGGACTCCCATGTTATTTATACATTTAACCATGGACTGCTATATAATTTGCATATATATAGCCATGGATTCCTATATAATTGATATATGTATATAGCCATGGACGCCAATATTATTTTTATATACTGTATAGCTATATAGATTCCTATACAAAAGCACTTATTTTCCATCTAACTGAAGGACAGGATTTAGTGTAGGATTTCAATTCGATTCTCTTGGATTATTATTATCTGTGCACGAGAGAAGATTCGTGTGTGTGTGTGTCTGTGTGTAGGTGTGTCTGTGTGTGTCTGTGTGTGTGTCTGTGTGTGTGTGTGGACCACTGTCGCGTAAGAAGCTAGAAGGGATTTCTTTTTAAGCATTCCGGGTTGATTTGCAGAGATTCAGAAAGAGATTAGATGTCGTCTAAATCACTTAGAACCCTTGTTATGTTATGCTGTGTTGTGCTATGCTATGCTGTGCTATGTTATGTTATGCTATGCTATGCTATGCTATGCTATGCCCGTGCTACGCTATGCTATGCTATGCTATGCCATGCCCGTGCTACGCTATGCTATGCTATGCTATGCCATGCCCGTGCTACGCTATGCTACGCTATGCTGTGCTATGTTATGTTATGCTATGCTATGCTATGCCATGCCCGGGCTACGCTATGTTATGTTATGCTTTGTTGTATTATGCTATGTTTGTCCTGTTATGCTACGTATAGCTTTTGTAATTATGTTGTGTTATTCTATGTAAGTAACATTGCATATGGAACTATGCTATGTTATGCTATGTTACAAAATTTTCATTAAAAATGTGTTATGTTGTGTTATGCTATGTTGTGCTATGATGTGCTATGCTATGTCATGCTATGCTAAGCCTTGTTATGCTGTGTTTTGTTTTGCAATGTTGTGTTATGTTGTGTTATGTTATGTTGTGTTATGTTATATTGTTATGCTATGCTATGTTATTTTGTTATGTTATGCTGTGTTATATTGTTATGTTATGCTATGTTATATTGTTACGTTATGCTATGTTATATTGTTATGTTATGTTATATTGTTATGTTATGCTATGTTATGGTCCAATAAGTCAATAAATGCTATTCTAAAATTCTACCTCGGAATCGAAAGTTGTTCCGCTCACGTTTCCGTTGCTTTTCCTCTGCGTTGCAATTCTGTTGTCGTTGCTTCCGCGTTGTTCATCCATTGTTGTACCGGAGTGAAAACACGTTGGCGCTCTATCAGTTGTTATTATTACAATGCAGTCCGCTTCTTTAGCGCAATCTTTCTAACGATCGAGAAAACCCGACACACTAAGATCACTTATTAACTAATTTATTTTTAATATATTTGGCACAAATTTATGTTGAGCTATTAACTGGCTAACTCGATGGTAACTTCTTAGCTAAGTTATGTATTATTCAATTCTGATTTATCAAGCGCTATTACTTGTTAGCTTAATTATCTAATTTATGAAGCGCCGGTAACTGACTGACTGATTAAATTGCCTAAGCCGTAACGCAGTTCTAATTAACAGAGCTTGTTTGTCCTTCAAAATATGCCAAGTGGTCAAACCCCCGGCCCTTAGGTAAAGCGGCGAGCCAGATGTTCTGTTACGGCGAAGACGCATCAGACGTTAAATGATAGAACGGCTGATGCTGTGATGGAAGAAGAAGACGCCTGCTGCAGCAACTGACTGAATATCGGACATGCGCAGACCAACTCGGCTTCGCACGGGAACGCATGCAGACATGCAGACTGACATAGAGACAGAGGCAGACGGACAAATACCTGTTCTTGCATGCAAGGAATCGGTTTGAAAGGGCGGTTGGTGAGCGAGCGAGTGGCCTAGACGAGTGAGCATGCAGTGACCTGCCCACTTGATGTCTGGTACAGGATCAGACATCAATAGGCCTATGTGAAGAATGCAGAGAATGCGGAGAAGAGGAAAAGAAAGGGGGAAAAACAAGGAAGAAAGAAGAAGAAGAAGAAGAAAAACAAGAATAACAAGAACAAGAACAACAAGAACAAGAACAACAAGAACAAGAACAACAAGAACAAGAACAACAAGAACAAGAACAACAAGAACAAGAACAACAAGAACAAGAACAACAAGAACAAGAACAACAAGAACAAGAACAACAAGAACAAGAACAACAAGAACAAGAACAACAAGAACAACAAGCAGAAGGAAGGAAGGAAGGAAGAAGAAGAAGAAGAAGAAGAGGAAGAGGAAGTGGAACCAGAAGGAAGAAGAAGAAGGAAAGGTAAAGTAAGGTAGTAACTTAAAATTATACGACAGTGAAATCAGGGCCGATATAGGCATAAGCCAAACAAGCTACAGCTTAGTACCCCGCATTCTCTTTAAAAACTCAATTTTTTTCATTTGTTACAGTTTTATTATAGTTTATACTTGAGTAATGATTTCAGCTAATTCGCATAACCCAATTAACAGCAATTAACATTAACAATTTAGACCCAATTATTATAAAATATCATTATTTATATTCGCGCCAAGCTCAATTGTTACATAGCCTTATTCTCTGCTAACAATTGCCAAAACTCGCCCCGAGTTTAACAAATTACAGTGAGAGTGAATGGCTTAATTGATAGACTGGTGATGCCTTTTCATTACGTTGGTGTTTGCTCATACAGGACATCACTTTTAGAAGTGTCTACTAGTGGTCTTGGCCACACTAGCGTTTGCTGCTGCCAGACATCGTTGGCATGACGTCTTCGTCGTCGACGTTATTGCATTCGCCATCGCCAGCCATATAAGAATCTTTATCGTTATCTTCATCTGCTAAACTTTATGAAACCAGCTATTATGTATTTTGCTCCTGTCCACTTCTACGCCTCCTCATCCTCCTCATCTTCCTCTGGCTCTTCCTCCTCCTCTTCCTCTTCCTCTATTCTTGCTCCTCCTTCCCTTATTTCTCCTCCTCGTCCTCCTTTTTCTCCTCTTTTTCTCCTCCTCTTCCTCTTCTTGCTTCTCTTTCTCGTCCTCTTACTTCTCTTCTTCCATCTCTTCTTCTTCCACTCGTTCCTCCACCTTCTCCTCCTACTCTTCTTCCTCTTCTTATTCCTCCTCTTTCTTCCAATCTTCTTCCTCCTCTTTCTCTTCCTCTTCTCCTTTCTCTTCTTCCACCTCTTCTTCTTCATCTTCCTCCTGTTCTCTTTCCTCTTCTTCTCTTTCCCTCTCCTCAACCTTCTCTTCCTCTCACTATGTGCCATCCTCCTAATCCTACTCCTTCTCCTAAACTCGCCATAGAGTTGCCTTCAATGTTGCTATGAAACTGCCTCTGGTTTTGTCATAAAAACTGTATCGGATGTTGCCATAAAATTGCGTCGAATTTTGCCACGAAATTGCCTCGGATGTTGCCAAAAAATTGCCTCGCATGTTGCCCTTAATTCGAGCTTTTGGAAACTCGGCTCTTGCGCCTCAATCTCCATCGAAACAAACAGACATAAATAGACTGATAGATGGATACAAAGACAGGGAGATAAAGAAACATATAAAAAAGTGAGACACAGGAGACAGACTGACTCACAGACATGCAAGCAAAGCCACAAACAGACAGACAGACGGATACACTGACATTGAAACAGACAGAATGACTTCACGTGACTTAGACTGGATTCGAACTTCGATCGTAAACTAGTCACAGTAACTACACTGACCAGTTAGACATTCCTATCCAACCATTCTTGGATAAACTGATTTCCTGGTTGATAATAGCTATTCAAAAGGTGAAGCATTCAGAAAGTCATATGTTGCGCAGATTTTCCTACGCTAAAAAGTGTAGACCATTTTGTGTACATCTTCTATTGCGCAGATTTTCCTGTACTAAAAAGTGTAGACTACTTTGTCTACATCTTCTATTGCGCAGATTTTCCTGTACTAAAAAGTGTAGACTACTTTGTCTACATCTTCTATTGTGCAGATTTTCCTGTACTAAAAAGTGTAGACTACTTTGTCTACATCTTCTATTGTGCAGATTTTCCTGTACTAAAATGTGTAGACTACTTTGTCTACATCTTCTATTGTGCAGATTTTCCTGTACTAAAATGTGTAGACTACTTTGTCTACATCTTCTATTGCGCTGATTTTCCTGTACTAAAAAGTGTAGACTACTTTGTCTACATCTTCTATTGTGCAGATTTTCCTGTACTAAAATGTGTAGACTACTTTGTCTACATCTTCTATTGCGCTGATTTTCCTGTACTAAAAAGTGTAGACCACTTTGTCTACATCTTTTGTTGAGCAGATTTTTCTACACTAAGCTGGATGTTTCTTCAGCGAAATTTGGACACACACTAGCATAGACAGCCGAGTTACCTAAAAATTTGTTGTAAAGAAATCTATAGGACATTGCCAATGATCAAGACCTTGATATAACCTTTATATGAGCAAAATGTCACGAGATAAGAGCATAAATAAATATGTTGCATTAGTTCCATTGATATTAGGCCTAATAACTAGTGACACGTGTTGTTAATCAGATATTTGTATCGGGCTGATTTACGAATTCATTCATCTCAAAAGCTCGGGTAACTGGAAAAAGATGTCTAGTTTTTTTGCGAAATGAGTAATCTCCCTCTGTCTCTGTCTGTCTGTCTCTCTATGTATATATATATATATATACATATATATATATACACATAAACAGCTATTGATACTTGTATACATATCTGTGTGAAACGGTAGCAGCTTTGTTTACCCCTTAAGGCGGAGTGTACGGGTTCGAGTCTTCCATGAGGCGGTTACTGTGTAGGGACCTTGAGCAAATTCTTCACTCACAATTACTCAGCGCCATCGATTGATACTCAGTCATTAGAAAGTAGACTATGTATATGTAAATGCGTTTTCTAAAGTACACACACTCACACACACCTACACACACACATACATAGACATCATATGTGTGTATGTGTGCGTGTGTGTTCAAGTCGAACTTGTTTAGAGCAGTTGTCGGGTTCCACAAATGCGCTGCATGAATCTCCACAATGTGCATCGAAATAGCAGGACATAACCATGATGCATATTGCTGCTGCTGCTTGAAAATCGCGGATTAAGACAGATTTATCAACAGCTGGACTGCAGGAGGCGAAAGCGCCCAACGTTATCTGCAGTTTCACCCCAAAGTTCTCCTTCTCCTCCATTTCCTCCTCCTCCTCCTTTTCCATTTCGTCGTCCTCCTCTTCTTCCTCGTCCCTCTCCACCTCCTCCTCCTCCTCTGTTTCCTCTTTTTCCTCCTCATCCGCCACAAGATAGAGTAGCGGAGACAGACAGAGAGACACACAGACAGACACACACAGACAGACACAGCCAGACACACACAGACAGGCACACAGACAGAGAGGGTAGAGGGAGAGAGAGGAAGAATGAGACAGAGAGAAACAGAGGAAGACAGAGACAGGGAAAGCGAGGAAGACCAGACAGATGTAAAGATAATCCGTAATGATTCCGTTTAAGTGCCCGAAAGACAGTTGTTGAATGCACATCTTCGAGCGCAAAATAGATGGACCGATCAACGATCTTCATGACCTCAGGAACACAGAGCACCAGTAATCGTAATCGTAATCCCGAGATTTCTACAGACCCAAACAAAAGCCACGTCACTGGGACTATCTATTCACAGGCGCTCAGTCAAAAACAAAATCGATAGACAGGAAGGGTCTGCTTCCAGGCCAAGATCCAAAAATCAGGCAGAGAGACAGCGTGGCAGCTATGGTGGGTGGTGTTAACTCACACAAACATACATGCAAACCAAGAGTCCCTTTGCTCGATGGGGTTTCAAAGTAGCCCACCCCAACGATCTTCATGACCTCAGGAACACAGAGCACCAGTAATCGTAATCGTAATCCCGAGATTTCTACAGACCCAAACAAAAGCCACGTCACTGGGACTATCTATTCACAGGCGCTCAGTCAAAAACAAAATCGATAGACAGGAAGGGTCTGCTTCCAGGCCAAGATCCAAAAATCAGGCAGAGAGACAGCGTGGCAGCTATGGTGGGTGGTGTTAACTCACACAAACATACATGCAAACCAAGAGTCCCTTTGCTCGATGGGGTTTCAAAGTAGCCCACCCCAACGATCTTCATGACCTCAGGAACACAGAGCACCAGTAATCGTAATCGTAATCCCGAGATTTCTACAGACCCAAACAAAAGCCACGTCACTGGGACTATCTATTCACAGGCGCTCAGTCAAAAACAAAATCGATAGACAGGAAGGGTCCGATTCCAGGCCAAGATCCAAAAATCAGGCAGAGAGACAGCGTGGCAGCTATGGCGGGTGGTGTTAACTCACAGAAACATACATGCAAACCACAGAGTCCCTTTGCTCGATGGGGTTTCAAAGTAGATCACCCCAGTTAACTTTAGTAGTTAACTTTTGCTAGATCAACACAGTTGCCTAAAATAAGCCTTAGTGAAATGGGGAATGAGGAGGGTAATGTCAAATGGGGACAAGGGAGAAGGAAGGGTAGAGTTAAAGGAAGGGTGAGTTCTGCAGACGTCCTTTATTTGACGACCCTTTACCGATTTTCACAGCGTTCTAAACTTCTAAAGCTCTGACAGTCGAATCAAACGTTTACATCATTGAGCAAAAACTGTACCTGCCAAATTGGTAGTATTACTACTGCTAACAATTAAAATATCTTACCTAATATTAATAATAATAATAAAACAGTGAAAATAATCTTGACAAGGACTAGTTCTTATATAGACATTTTTAACCTCTTCAGTTTGTGAAATCCTGGTGATAAAATATTAGCAAGAAATATACAAAAATAGTAATAATAATTCCACAGCCTTTGGACTGCATCATTTGGGTAATAATAATAATAATATTATTATTATTATTATTAATTTTTATTAATAATAAAATTTCGAGTTGATATTTCCAGAGACTTGGAAGGAACAAGTTATCTCTTCCAATCTCAGAAAACCAAGACATAACTTTTTAAAACAGTCACCTTTCCCAATAACTGTTCTATTCACAGATACTGGCAAGTTATAAGCCAATCCAGATCAGTTTTCCAGTCTCTCCATTAACCTGTTATCAGATTTGGGCAAACTGTTCCTTAGGACAATTCAAAACTTGTAAGAATACAAAGGAACCCCCTTATACCATGCACATTATAAAAGAAATTCTGATATAACACAGTTTACAACAACATGGATTCCACATTAAATCTAAAAGTGTAGACCACTTTGTCTCCATCATTTGTTATGCAGAGTTTCTTACACTAAAAAGGTGTGGACCACTTTGTCTACATCTTTTGTTATGCAGAGTTTCCGACAATAAAAAGGTGTAGACCATTTTGTCTCCATCAATTGTTATGCAGATTTTCTTACACTAAAAAGGTGTAGACCACTTTGTCTACATCTTTTGTTATGCAGAGTTTCCAACACTAAAAAGGTGTAGACCATTTTGTCTCCATCAACTGTTATGCAGATTTTCTTACACTAAAAAGGTGTAGACCACTTTGTCTACATCTTTTGTTATGCAGAGTTTCCAACACTAAAAAAACTTAGACCAGTTTGTCTCCATCAATTGTTACACAGATTTTCCTGCACCCAAAAGGTGTAGACCACTTTCAGCTTGCGTTAGCTTCAGAACACCACGTAGCTATAAAAAACCTTGCTGTAACAGAACTTTGATCAGGCCCTAAAGACAGCATTATAAGCAGGTTCCATTATATCTGGTCCTAAGGATAAAAATTAATCACAATAACAATAATGCCGTAATGTTATTAACGTTAATAATTTCGATGTTAGAGTCATATTGAGTAATGAACTGAGAGTTGTTTAAAAGAAAATCTTGGATTACAAGCGAAATATCACAGCAGAATATAGCTAATAAGGCGTCATTGTGCTTGCAAAAAATATGCTAAATGAATGTTCCCATACACCCACACGCACGCAAGCAACAAACAATGCATAGGCAGTTTGACAACCTTCCTAAGAAAACTTCCTTGAAATAGATTGCTTCAAGACAGGAGTTTATTCAGCCATGCAACTCAGAATTCCATTGTGCTGGATGCGAAATGGTTCTTCTGGATCTGAAATGCTGATGAAAAATTCAGACATGTCATGGTTAAGGAACGCTCTCTGAAGGATTGAGAGGGACGCCAGGCGTAGAGAACTTTCATCACATCAGAGTTGACCAGTTAAACTGCAACGAGAAATCAGCCTCTCATCTTACATCGGTAATTGATTGCATCGTTTGATTTTCATCAACGGATAATGGTTCAATTGCACTTCATGTTATGCAATGCTATGCTGTGTTACAGTATGCTGTGGTCCAGTTATACTGTTATGTTTTGATTGATGCCTAGTGATAACAGTGCCTTAGTAAGTAAGCAAGTAATACATTTGTTAACATGCCATACGTCCATCGGCTGAGCGAGGAATTGTAGGCGTGGATGGGTAACAGCGGTCAGACAACAAAAGCAACAATACAAATTAGAAATCATTGGATTATTATTACTATTTTACATTAATTAAATATTAGCTCTAAAGTGACCTAGTGACATCGCATGATGTTGCATAAAGTAGCAGATAGATGAAAATTGTTGTCCAACCAGTTATGCCAGTTTTTTCATACAGATTTAGAAAACCCCAAAGACTGAAGTTTCAAATGAAGAGAAAGCTCCCACGCACTTTTCATTTGAATCCACTTCACGCGTCAATTTGTGTGGCAAAGCACCTCCAGACCCACAGGAACTAAAACAGGTCAAAGGTCAACGATAAAGGTCAGCAACAAATATTTTTAAAAAAAGACAAAACTGTTAAAATGTTAATCAAAAAAAAACTGAGTAACACCAGACACTCATAACAACACACTTCAATGAAAGAAGCATTATGATCTGGCATGGCCAGAAACACAAACCTCGAAATTAATTCATCAATAGAACAAACTCATTATAATATGACCCAGTCATAAAGCAGTTCTTGATAAGGCTCCAAAGGACAACGTTTTAACAAGTTTCCACTGTACACGCTTTTTGCAATTAAACTGAAGATGAGAGATCCAAAAGAAATGGACCTGCTTGCAACATGCTGAATTGATTTGATTGCGTTAAGTTAAATTGCCTTAAATTACATAACTTTACATTGAATTTAAAATGTGACATTGTTTTCACCAACCAGGACGTTCTTTCCATTTCGCTGATCTTCTCTTGACTTAGTTTCAATTCAGATTCTAGACTTTGTATTCGATCGTCTCTTTCCTGCAGCTGGACGGTCAAACGATAAACCTGATCTTCGAGCGATTCACACATCGCCTGAATGCAGAAAAAGTAAAAGTTTTGAGTGAATTACACATCGCCTGAATGCAGAAAAAGTTAAAGTTTTGAGTGAATTACACACTGCACGAATGCAGAAAAAGTAACAGTTCTGAGTGATTCACACATCACCTGAATGCAGAAAAAGTAACAGTTCTGAGTGATTCACACATCACCTGAATGCAGAAAAAGTAACAGTTTTGAGTGACTTACGCATCACATGAATGCAGAGACGTAAGTTTTGAGTGATTTACACATAGCATGAATACAGAAACAGTAGCAGTTTAACTTAATTTCCTCTCCATAGTCTAGTACCAACAAAACTAAGCTGCAAAATGGGTTGCTCTTTTCTCACGTAAGCAACCAACAACACAAGTGGGCAGGTAAACAAAGGCATCCTGTTGTTGTACAATTGTGGTTGTGGAAAAATGATTCTATAGACCTCTGAGAAAAATATTCCCTGCAGTTTAAAGTTTTCACAACTCACCCTGCTTTCCTCCAAACTTTCGTATGGACCGGGAGGTTCGTCGAAACAAAAAAACTGCCTCACCGGTGCACTGCAAAAAAGAAAAACACCAGCACAGTCAAAACAATCCACTCACCCAAACCCACTATCCTCAACTACAAAAGCAAGAAATCCCCTCCTGTGAATCTTTGAGATTTGCGTCGCCTTGAACCTAAAGCTTGCTCTGCAAACTGCAAAGTTCGTTTCAATGCTCACCATGTGTTGATGTCTTTGTTTAGTACGATGTTGTTGATGAAGATCTGCAATCCAGCCATTCGTTCGTCTAGAAACGCAGTTTCGAAATTACCTCCTAACCACTTCTTTGGTGGAAGCGTTAATCGAACATCTGGAAAAATTCGTTTTACCTGTTGACGCATATAATCAAAAATCACTGTATTTGCAACCAAAATGTCACCATAACCAACAAAGATATAATTGCATTTACAATCAAAATATAACTCCATACAAGCAAGATATCGCTGCACTTAGCAACAAAAATTTACAACCAAACTCACTAACACCAGTCAAGATATAACACCACTTACAGGAATTAATCAATACAGTCAAGATCTTATCACTGCATTTACAAACAAAATATCACTCAGTATCAGGATATCAATCAAGACATCATTGCAATTACAACCAAAGTATCACTCAGTAAAATCGAGATAAAACGACACTCACACTTAAGCTAATGTTGCCAAGCCTATTGGCACCGGCTTTGCTTGGTGTCAAAGGTCATTGCGCGGCTCCGTGAATGCTGTGGTGCGGCACGGTGGCTGATCGGTGACGTGTTTGGTCAATGATCACGCGGCTGTGGGTTCGACTTCGTGTAACGACCTTGGGCAAGTTGTTTGCGCCTACACATGTGCCTCTGTCCCCAAGCAGTAGAATTTGGTACCGTCATAAGCTGGTAAGCAAACAGCAAGCCCTGCCATGCACTGTCCCCATGTCCAGGACCTTGGGATTCGTCCAGTGCTGGTTCTAGGGCCTAAAGAAAAGCAAATGAGCACCTCCCCTAGGTCTCACTTGTGGGATATGGGATACTCTAGTTTACTTACATAATCAAATCATTAATCGTAATCAAATCATTAAGGCTAAGATGAGAGTCGTGGTTGTAAAAGTCGAAGTTGTAAAACTTTCTTACTTGACGTTTAAGTCGCTCAAAGTCACTGTATCTCCTGAAGATGTACCAACTTTCGTAAGAACTCTTTCTGACTTGTAATTTGAACACCTTTGTAAAACATCAATAAACCAACTGTTCAATAATTGCAAAACACAACCATTGAGAACAATTGTTTTCAGACACAATGTGCTACAGACCACCACAACTGAAACAGGCACAAACAAAATAAACAGACACATTATCTTAGTTAATTAATTACCTAATTACTTCAGTTACCTTTCCACACCTTAATCTAACTTACCAAATTGCCCCGCAAAAACTCTTATTGTAATCGTAAACTTGAGATTTCTATAGCGCCCAATGAAAGCCAAGTTGCAGGACCCAGCTTATTCACAGGCGCTCAGTCAAAACAAAATCGACAGGCAGGAAGGGTTCGGTTCCAGATCAAAATCCAAGAGTCAGGCAGGCGCCAAATGGCTATGGTGGTTGGTGTTTGGAATTAGATTTCAGTATCTTTGCTAAGTCTGCACAAGGAGCAATACAATTAAACAGATACATTTATATATAAATGCATACATACATACATACATACATAGGTACATACATACATACATACATACATACATAAGTATTGATAAAGTAAACAAACTACGTGCAAAGACAAGAAAACAGAATTACGGTAAACTTTGCTCGTTCTTCTATCGTCTCGTAGCCGATTATCGGAACCTGGACTTGATCGAAGACTTCATCCTGTTGTTGGGCGTCAGCCCCGACTTCGTCTGCACCAACACAGATCACCTCTGATGTAAACGAAGCATTTCTCGGATCGACACCGTTTGTCATTCGAACAGACTGGTACTTGCGACCGGAAGATTGATACGCAGCCGGGGTACTTGTGCGCAGCGGACCTGCGTCGAAGCACCCCGAACCATCTTCGCTTAAAGGTGAAGAGGCCTGCAACAGTTTAACATCTCTGGGTGATTCGACGTTGTTCCAAGAGTCGTTGGTGGTTTCGTGGGATGAGTTTTTCTCGTGGGATGCGCAACTTTGCGAGTCAACCGATGCGGATGCGATTTTCAACAGCGTATCGTTTGGCGTAGATGTTTTGGCGTTTGCCATGGATTTTGACCAAAGAAGACTATCCAATATGAATTTCGTGTTGAAGATCTCGATCTGAAACTGCATAAATATCTAATAAATCATGGTTAAATAATATTTAAAGACTTTAAAGCATCTAAATTTGGTTATTTAGTTACAGCTTCTAGCCCTAAACACTAACTTAAGTCAGACAGCAAACAGTCTATATAACGCCGGATCTAATTAGAGTCTATGTGTTTGATGTGGCAGTATCAAAATAGCCCACCCCATTTAGCCGCCCAAGATCAATAGATAGCCTATCTCGGCCCTAGCACAAGGAGGGTGGGGAGGATACCGCCAACTGCGGAAAGATTCGACAAGGTTTGGGAGGGTCCAAAATAGGTCATTTTTGCAGAGGCCCTTTAATCAAGGTCTTTTACCAATCAAATGTTCTAACAATCAACAAACCTACAGCCACACATATTCACACATACTTACACAAATACACAATCGTATCATATACAGACATCATATCTTGACTAGTCATGTGCACACACACACAAACACACACATTTATTTGACACCCAGATTAACATAATCACACATATATATACTATATACAAGCATCATTAAAATGACTTATACATATGCACATGTATATATATATAATCAATATCTAAAGAGCAAACTTGAGATGATGGCGCAAAGTTCAACCGGTCACAGGGTCAAACAAAAACTTATCTAGGCCACACTAAGGAGCATACAAAGCATCGGATATGCAAGGCATGTTCTCAGAGACTCTTGACGCTTGTCCACGGCCTCTACTTTTCAAGAACTGTCTGCATATCAAGTGTAAACACAGACAGGCTGCTAGGCAAACTCTAACGACAGTATCTTCTATTTTTAAATATATATATATATATATATATATCTATCTATATATAGCTATAATATGTTTGGTATGGTGGTCTATCTTTGGTCAATGATCATATGGTTGAGGGTTTGACTCCGTGTAGCGACCCTGGGCAAGTTGTTTGCGCATACCGCGCCTCTGTCACCGAGCAGTATAATTTGGAACCGGCGTAAGCTGGGAAGTAAATGGCAAGTCCTGCAGTGCACTAGCCCCGTGTCCAGGACCTTGGGAGTCGCCCACAGCCGGCTCAAGAGCCTAAAGAAAGGAAATGAGCGTCTCCCCTACGTCTTACTTGTGAGATATGGGATACTTTACTTTTTATATCTATTATACGCATCTCATATTTTCTGGGTATAAATCTGAATTAAACAAAATCAGTTTTTTTCTTAAATGTTTTAGACATTTATCATAAAGTGATGAATTAAATAGCAAACATGTGAACAAATTCGAAGATTGAGATATATTGGAAATGAAAATGAGAAAAACAGTGAGACAGGTACTCGGTCTCCGTTTTTTTTTCAACTGGGTCCGCTTTGCCTTTATACGACATTGTGGGGAACGGTAGCCGAGTAGGTAGAGCGCTCCGCTTGCAACTCGGAGATTACAGGTTCGTGCCTCACCGGTCCAACCAGTTACCCCAGGGTTCTATGACATACTGCGACATACAGCTGGCATTAATAAAATCTAAGAAAATCCTAACTTTTTCTCTCTTTCCTTCTCATTTTCCCCAATCAATATGGTTGTTGAAGTCTCCCATAATTAATCAACCAAGCTTCCCTGTAAGCTCATTCTAGTAATCCCTGATCTCCTTCTTCTGCGAAATCTGGCACTTTGTAACAACTCCAACAAACGCCTTATACTTCTACTGATTTCGTCTACAAATTCCACAACTCCAGGCGAATTCAGAGGCCAAAGCTCAGCTCAAAAGAACGCTTAAAGAAAACGAAAAGAAAACTGTCATTGTTGTCAGGTCGCTTCTTTGAAATTCAGAACTCTACCAGAAACAATGGTTATCGGTTACACAACTGTTAGAGTAGGGCGATAAATTTTGTTACCTTGATGATAATATCAGTGACACTGTCGATAATATCGAAAGCGAATATTAATCCTCCAGCCGTTTTGTTTTAGTCTAACGTCTGATAATTTTCGGTTGTTAGGTAATTTTCAGACGAAAATATTTACAAAAGCCATTTTCCATCTTTACTCACGCGACCTGCGCTGTTGTTGTCTTTGCTTCTACGCTGGTTCCAGGTCACTTATTTGAATAAGTATTTAGCGCTAACTTTTATTTCATATAAAATATCTTATACTGTACTTGTGAACCACTCAAAAGCTTACTGAACTTTCACCGGCGTTCATTCAAACAGGCAACGGTTCTGAGGGATCTCGCCCGATTAATTCATTGAACAATAAGCAGGGTCGAGGCCATACGCCTCGATTGACCTTTCGAACTTTCAACTATTCACTGATCGAAACTAACCTTCTGCCCTCCATCCGAGTTTGAGGTGAGGGACTGCTTAATATACATTGAAAATATATTTAATTGAAAACGACGTAAACTCTGTGAATCCATAAAATACTGTCGTGCTTCCTTTAATTTCTGGAAACGGCAGCGGCTATATCATAAGGGATAGAAAACAACCTGGTGAAAATTAAGAGAAAAAATGGGTAGTTTAGTTTTCAGTAAGAAATTACAAAGAATGGGACAACATGAGGGTTTCTCTGCACTATCAGAATTCGACCTGACTCCTCCAACGGATTCAGATTTTGGATTGTGCTTTTGACGCGAAGGGACTATTGACTGATGCCTTGTTGCGTGATAAGTGACCACTCTAAATAGTATATACCTCGATGGTTACTATAAATATCTATGTTTCCGGACTATATCACAGGGACAGTTCTATTTATGTTGGCACTCTGGTTTGATGTTGCTTAGACTTTGTTTTTAACAGCACTACGAAACACTTTGGGCATTATGATCCCGATAACAACTCTATAGAAGTGTTTAGATTAGAACTGAATAACACTGAAATGAAACCACCGAGAATATATGATCGCAAGAATACAGAGGATTTTGCCCAGACGGGTTATTTTGCCGAACTAGCACACGAATGGTAGTTTTTTAAAACTGCCCGGGTGCTTGGCAAAGCAGAGGTTTACGGCTTCCAAGGACAGCATTAAATGCAAGTGTAGCTGTTTTTGTATAGCGACCGTATGGCCTCGACCCTGCTCGTTTTTAATGAATTTATCGGGGAGATCCTTCACTACCGTTGCCCGTTTGAATGTTTGCCACATCATTGAAAGTCCCCGTGTACGGACCGTGCTACCCTGAGATTGAAATCTCTTAAATAACCCATGACTGGGTCGCGAACCAGCATCCTCACATACACAGGCACCTTGACATATTCTCTAACCAAAGTAGCTAACCGGCCATAAGTAGCAGGTTTCAGTGTACAAGACATCTGAGCGCCATCAAACAAATGCCTTGCAAATTTAAACACTTGAACTATGAAAATAAAATCCAAAGACTAAGAAATGAGCAAGACACCAGCGTAACAATGATAGTGTTTATTGCTTTCTCACAGCGACAAGTTACGACGACATTTGATTACATTACTCTGGCGTTTCGTAAAGTACTACGAAACCTACACAACGAAAAGGTTGGCAGCATATAATACAGGATCATTCGTCACAATGCGTCTCGCTAAACGCCTATACAGACCGATTGTACATCTATGATCACAAAAAATGATATTCTTCAATTCAACTGCAATTATTTCAACACTGCAACCCTCTTATGACGTGGTTTGTTATAACACAGATTCTGATAAAGTGCGGTCAGGGAGAAGCTCCGAAGAATTCAAAAGTTTACAAAGGGGCTGGTAACTAGGAAAAGGACGTATTTTTTAATGACAATTTCTTTGCGACAGTTTCTTTGCAAGAATTTCTTTGCGACAATTTCTTTATGACATTTTCTTTATGACAATCTCTTTACGACAATTTCTTTGGTTCCCAGAATTTTGAGGACAGTTTCTTTAGCTTCCAAGAATTGTCGTGCCGTTTTCATTTTCCATATCTTTTATGCCCCTATTAGAGCTTTCTTGCCCTGTTATAAGTTCCCTGATTTTTTTACATTCACAGATTTTGTACTCTTTCAAATACTGATGACTTTTTGTTTCACAGTTAATTAGGCTACCCAGTTTGGGGCCTAATGGTCCGCCCCCTCAAACTGATGGATCTCAAATATAACTCATCTTTAGAACGTGACCTCGCCATAACACGCCCTTGTTATAACGGCGTAATACCAGCATGGCATCCAAAGGTAGCATAGTAAAGAGGCTGCAGTGTCAGTCATAGTCATTCACCTAAAACAGTCGATCGAATCTCAACTTAAAACTTTGCATAATAAATTCAATAAAAACCTTAACGAATGCTTTAACAAGACAGGCCTTTACAAAATCAGAAAGATACAAAGTGGCACACAAATTTAAATCCTGCAGAAATCAAGTCAACAGCGAAAATGTACAGCAGGAAATGGCGGGTAGGAAGATGCTCTCTACGCTACACCATTCAGCAACTGGCGGGTAGGAAGATGCTCTCTATGCTACACCATTGATTCATTGGGATCAGTAGTTTCATTTATACTGCACCAGGATATGACGACACCAATAACCAACTATGACACACACCCTAGCAAGTGAACATAGCCCCCAGTGAGAACATGGTCCATAGAAATGGAACACGTCCTCAAGAAAAGGAACGCATTCCCTAGAAATGGAACATGGTCCATAGATAAGGAATGCATTCCTCAGAAAGGGAAGACGACCCTAGAAAGGGACACTGTCCTTAGAATAGAAACACATTCCCAAAAGAGAAAGCAGTGTCCAGAACAGGAACATCGTGCCCAGTAAGCAACATATTCTCTTAAAAAGGAACATAGGCCACAGAAGGGAAACAAGATCCCCATGAAGAAAACGCGTTCCCTGGAAAAGGAATACAGTCCCTAGAAAGGGAATGCTTTCCCATAAAAGGAACATGGCCCTACAAAGGGAACACATTCCTTTGAAAACAGAACACAGTCCCTAGAAAAGGAATACATTCTGCAGACGGGGACCATAACCTGTTGTTGGAAAGATCGGGCAGCGAGAAGTTGACTGGCCACCCCATTTCATATGCTGAGGCTGAGAAAACAATGTTGCTAACACTTTATACCCATGGCTGCCGCTCTGCTTTATTTTAAGCGACTCATCTTCCATTTTTCTTCTAAATTTGCATAATTAATGGTAAGTTAGCTGCGCTGTTGAAACCTGATTGTCATCACATAAGTTTCAAGTCTCCTGCAAATCAGATGGTACGATGAAAGTAAGCATCAAATCTGCAGATAAATATCAGAAGCCGACAGAAAATACTTAGGAATTCAACTGGACAAATACTAAAACCTCAAGTTACCAGAATTAACCACTAAATATGAAACGCCCATCTGAGAACTCCATTAAGCACCTTCATTTATCAACAGAAAACTAATAAATTATTACGAAGATAGTGGCCAACCGTTCAAAAATATTACAAAAGGACTCTAAAATGATCAATGATAATGTGCACAGATAACGCGACGACAAAGAAAATTTGGCCAAAATCAGGCACATCGGTAAAATTTGTAACAAACTTTAGGTACACATAAAAAGAAATTATTCAAAAAATTTTCTCCAACTTTACCGAGTCGGAACAAAACTCGCACACTTTGGAAGATATTATCCCAAAAATTGTCGGTCGATAAGAAAACGTTCATTACTAAAATTCCCGATTTCATCTGCAAATTAAATTTCTGCAGGTTAGCAACCCCTGAACATCACCGCAATATCTGCAATTCTGCTCATTCAGTTTCTGACCTAATCTAATCTAAAGACTTCTACAGCGCCGCTAATCATAATGCCCAAGGCATCGGTTTATAGCCGCTTCGTCAAAATTGCAATCCAAAATCACTATTCGTTGGAGAAGCTGGTTTAGGAAACAAAACCCAACTCTTAAAATGCAATGCTGCAGAATAACTTTAAAAGAAATAGCACGTAACGAAAAAGTAAACGAGAACGCAGTTTAGTTAACAAAGACACGGTAAACAATTTACGCGAATTTGGCAGCCAAGAAATTCAGAAGTCTAAGTAATAAAAAATGTAACCTATTACTCAGTCTATTAATAAAAAATGTAATCTATTATGCAATCTATTGCAATGTAAAACGACCTCTAGTCGTCTAGAGCTCATCCCAGCTCTTATCTGTTAATCTCTTCCGACAGCTGTTTACCACTTTAACGAGGAAACCACCGCAGCAGAATGACACGTCCTGATATGTCGAGCCAATGGAGGTAAAAGTGCATAAATTACTGTGGGAAACTAAGCCGAAACAGAGACCCAGTCGCTGAGGTAATCAGATGGCAAAAAACATTCCACACCCAACCCATCCCAAATACCAAACCAGTAAAAAATTTGTACCAGCATAAGCTGGGAAGTAAACGGCAAGTCCTAGGATGCACTGGCTCTCTGTCCAGGACCTTTGGATTCGTCGGCTCATTGGCCTAAGAAAAAGAAATGGGCGCCACCCTTATGTTCCTCACTGAACCTTTACTTTAAGATAAGTTGCTCTTGTTCAAAGCATCCTGCCATCATGCACGCATTGTCATTAAATCCAACCTCAGGTGCAAGACCAGCATTTGCAAACAACTTGTCCATGGTCGCTAAGTAGAGTCTCCTCATCAGGCACAAACCCTCAATCGTTAGATTACCCACCCAGCCTGCTACCAAACATACCATTATGTCACAAATTAAAATTAAATCAGCTGCCGATTTGGCAGAATAAAACTTTTCAGAGGTACACACACATATCCACAATCAGCATGTTGTGTATCTTTTCCTGTACCAGTGCCCATGGGTATTTAACGTCGGGACCCTTACAGAGGCATACGTGAATCCCACATGGGAAAATGGGTCCCAATGGGCCCAACATGGGCATGCTGGCAGGGCAGTACTTCTTGAATATACCAGACTTGTGTGAGGTCCAGTACAAGTGTCAGCCACACGCAATGTCCAGCCTTCCAAAACCTCTGTGATATCAACTAACAGTCAGTCGGGAGAATTGACACAAGACATGGATTTGACCGCTTACTGATTTTTTTTAAAACAAAAATTCAAACATAACAACAATTTATACAAATAATAACATTAATAATAATACCAAGAAATAATAACTGGTAATTACTAAAACATTTCCGACCTGTACAAAATTGACGGCTTCATTTTACACAAGGCATTTTACCCCCAAAACTATAAACACACAACGATAATAAAGACGACGACAGAATGAAAATAATCGAACGAAGATGTTTCATCTGCTCGAAAAACATACAACAAAACAAGCTGGTGGAAAACTGAACAAGGCGCTGCATAACAAGTTCAACCGATGCCTCAAAACGCAAATTAAAATCTTTCGCTTGTTCTACCATTTGAGTAAATCAGTAGCAACTTTCCAGTTCACTGGCACTTGTGGTACGTTAAGACTGTATATACATCGGACTACTGTTCGAAAGGTTCACGGCGTTCCCGCGAATAGGCCACATTAAAACGGGGTTCCACGCATCGAGCCACTTCGCGCCCATACCTATCACCAGCCTGTTTCTCTGAACTTTGAATGACGTTGTGGTGACTACGTGCACTTCTTGCATGTTAGGAAACAACACTGACGCTATCATCACAGGTTACACAGAATGATCAAGGTCTGATGTTCAAGATCCGACGATCGGGAGCGCTCGATCCGATCAAGAATCCGAACAGCTGAACACGGAAGCTGGGGGTGGAGGCGGATATGGCAGGAAAAAGCTCTGCTCTGTGGAAGGCGAAGGCGGACAGCTCGTGTCCTGGTCGTCGGAGAGGTAGTGGCTTCGAGGAGTTGGAGGCGGTGGGCAGAGGAGGTCTGACTCGTAGCCGTACTCGGCGCCGAAATGGCACCGGCCGTTCCGGCACGAGTACGGCTCGCTGTCCTCACAGACGTCCGTGCTGCAGGGTGTCGTCGGTGGTGGCGGGATGTGCTTCCGGCGACGCTTGTAGAGTCGTGCTGCGTGCGTTTTCGACGGTCGCTTCGATGCACCCGCCGAGTAGTACGGGCCAAGGGCGATGCTTTGCGAACGTTCGGTGATGGGGCTCGGTGGCGGGTTAAGCGTCTCTTGCGGGTAGTGAGTGATCGCTGAACTGCTCGACGAAGCGCCAGTTATGTGGTTCCGATCGTAAAGGATCGATTCTGAGTCGCAGCTGCCAAATCCGTTGATGGTCCGTGCGACTGACGGCAGTGATGGCTGACTGTAGGACGACGCTGGTGAGACAACGCGAGGCACCGAGTCGCAGTGTTGGCTCGATGACAGATTCGACGGTTTCGCGACCATGACTATGTTGTCGCGGTCCTCGACGACCGTCACCGTCCGGGACTTCTGCCGACAGAGGCAGACGATCAGGACGAGAAAGACGACGAGGATGACGACAGCGCCGACAATTCCGATCCCAATCGCGTACGGCATTGAAGGCGTCGCGTGCGGGTGTTCAGCGACCTGTGTGCTGCACGCGGTCTCGTCCGACTTGTCGGCGCAGTCCGGGCGACCGTCGCACCACTTTGAGGCGCTGATGCAGACATGGTCTTCGATGCACTCGTTCGTGCCGTTCTCACACGGTGAGCAGTTGCGCTCGTCGCTCTCGTCCTGGCAGTTCCGTTTGCCGTCACAGCGAAACTTGCGCATGACGCATTGCCCGTTGTCGCAGTGGAACTGCGTCGGCAGGCAATGCGAGCAGTTGAGCTCGTCGGAGTGGTCCTCGCACTCCGCAATCCCGTCGCACCTCCACGGAGCTGGAATACACATCCCGCTCGCGCAGGTGAACTGGTCCGGCTTGCACGACGGTGGGTCCTCACAGACGCGCTCATTGCTCGCGAGCTGAAGCCCGATCGGACACGAGCATCGACTCCCGGAGTTCTTCACGACGACACAAAGATGCGAGCATCCGCCATTGTTCTGACTACAAGGGCTTCTCTTCAGATCGACCTTGTTCAGCGTCACCATGACAACGTCGGTCATCGGTGCCGCACGCGAAAGGATCTTCACGCGGTTCCGACCAGACGTCTTATCGACTCGCTCCAGCGACCCCATGAAGCGGTCGACCCAGTAGAGGAACTTGCCGTAGACCGCCAGACCGGATGGTTCACCGATTTCTTCATCAACGAGGCTCTGACGATTTCCACCGTCGAAGTCGCTGCACTCGATCCGCTTCAGGTCAAGGTCAGCCCAAAAGACTTTGCGGGTCGCAGTGTCAACCGCGATGGGGCCGAGGGAGCCAAGCCCCGTGCTGAAGAGGGTTGTCTTTGTGGTGCCATCGAGATGGGCGCGTTCGATTTTGGGCGTTTTGCCCGTGTTCGTCCAGAAGAGAAAGCTGGAGAAAAAGTCCAAGTATTTATAAAAAAATAACCATAATAACTAAAATTTACATAGCAAGGTAAGTAAGAATCTACTTCTGGGATTGTTACCCCAACTGTCAGTGCAAGTACTAAGAGTTAGATACCAGAACCTCCATTGTTTTTCAAGAGATCAAAACTCACCCTCCTAAACAGCAATGTGGAATTCTGTTCCACACACATAGGTGGCAGCAAAACTTAACCGAATGTCACCACAAAATACATCAACAGAAACACCCAGAATTATATATTTTCAACTGCAGGTAACAAAGACTCCCACAAACCATTATGACTCCACCACTGGGAACACGTAATGCAGCAGACCGTGAAGAGGTTCTATTATGAAGAATTTGCAACCTAAAGGTGAAATGAAATTCAGGAACTACATTCTCACCAGCATTAAATCCTGATTAAAGTTATACTCTATGAAATTCAGGAACAACATTCTCACCAGCATTAAATCCTCACTTAAGTTATAATGTATGAAATTCAGGAACTACATTCTCACCAGCATTAAATCCTGATTTAAGTTATATTGTATGTATGTATCTGGCTATTTAAATATCGCCACATTAATCATCAGATTAGATTAGATTAGATACCCTTCTTCAGCTGCCAGCGCTAGCGACCTCGGCTGCCCATCGCGCACTACGACACCAATAGTCGAGCCGTCGAGTCGAGTGACGTTGATGACGTTTGAATGAGAGTCGCTCCAGTACAGAGCCCTCGCATATGGGTCGATTGCGATGTCATAGGGAACAGGTCCATCGGGCACTGAAGGAATCTGCCCTATCAGAGTCACAACCTACAAGCCAGACATGACCATGTAAATGTAATGATGACGATGATAAGTTCTCTGCCCGAAGGCAGGTGTATTGGTTTTTTATGCCACCTGGGGGGATGAGACGAGTGAGGTGGTTTTCCGATGACTTCCTCACAGACATTTGTGATTGAGCAACTTTTCCGAGGTCGCTCCGCAGTGGCTTGAGGCAGATTCGAACCCACGACCTTCCGGTTACAGGGCACATACCACTACACCACTGCATCCTAGTAATCATAAATTTATACAGCAACTCTTCGCAAGAAACTTTCCAGTTTGCCTGGACGCGGAAATCTTTGTTCCATGGCCCGAGGTGAAATTGTTGTTCCTTTCAATCAGAGAATTACTCAAAGAATCAATCAGGGAATCACTCCAAGAATCAATCAAAGAATCAGAGAATCACTCAAAGAATCAATCAGGGAATCAATCAAAGAATCAATCAAAGAATCAATCAGGGACTCACTCAAAGAATCAATCAAAGAATCAATCAAAGAACCAATCAAAGAATCAATCAAAGAACCAATCAAAGAATCAGCCACGTACATCAGTGCCATTGACTCTCGCTCGTCGGATGCTTTTGGTTCGGCCGTCCACCCAGTAGACGAAGTTGTCGACCGGATCAAAGTCAAGCGATCGGATGTTACGCATCCCCTGGATCGGCAGAACTGCATCCAAAGTATCCGCATCGCCAAGAAGTATGCGACTGGTTAGGTTGCGCTGACTGTAGAGCAGGAACACACTCGGCGCTGGTCAAGAACAGGAAAACAAACAACGTCTGTATAATTGTAAAGGTGGAGGTACCCTAACTGGAGAGTTAGATGACCATCCTCTCGGAATATAACCCCATAAAAAGGGAGGTTGAAGTCAGTAAAAGTAATAAAATAGGTGGTAAATTAGATGGTAAAAACAGTGGAAGTGTATACAGGTGAAGTTTTTTACCTTACCTTACCTTTAATCATCCACTTGTGTAGATAGATGAGGTAGAATTATCTTACCTTACCCTCCTTATTAAACTTATGTATACAGGTGAAGTTATTTTTATCTTACCTTACCTTCAATCATCCACTTATGTAGACAGAGGAGGTAGAATTACCTTACCTTACCCTCCTTATTAAACTTATTTATACAGGTGAAGTCGTATTTACCTTACCTTACCTTCAGTCGTCCACTTATGTCGAGAGAAGAGGTTGTCTGACCCTACCTGAAGTCATGTACTTACGTAGACAGGTGAGGTTGTCTGGTGCCAACAGGTAGTGCGTAGGACAGGAGCAGTGGTAAGCACATCGGCACGAGTGGTTGGTGCCATCGAACGACAGGTGGTTGGGACATGCGCAGTCATTCTTTCCGGAGCCACGTGCCTCCGGCGACAGGGCGATGCACAGGTGTGAACAGCCGCCGTTGTTGATTCTGCATTCGTTCCATCCTGGGAAAAGAAACTCTCATTTATTGATGACATGCAGCCAAGCATTCATGTGGTGCCAGTGGCTTACAGCGTGGCACTGTGTTCTACAGCGCGGCATGGTAGTCCATTTAGTAATGCACATACCCTTACATGAACACATACACAAATATTCAAGTCTTATCTTGTCTTCAACCATCGTTGAGCTGAGGATTGGCTGCACCATGGACAATTTTGTGCCATCTGCTTCTGTCCCTCGTCTCCTGTAATAACTGGTCGAACGATAATTCAGTCCACAACTTCATGTTATCCATCCATGTCATCTTGGGTCTTCCCCGAGCCCGGGATCCAGGAATTGTGCCTTGGATATATATATCTCTCATTCTCTAAGCAGTCTCCACTTGTTCTTAGCACATGTCCGAAGTACGAAAGCTTACACTATTTGATTAATTCAAGCAGACTACTCTCTACTCATGCAGTCTCTAGGATATATTCATATTCAAGTAGATATTCGCATTTAGAGAAGAGAGACAGACAACTTATTGAACACAAATGTGGATGAAGAACAACTTTTAAGTCCACTAACCTGATTGTCTTGACGAATGGAAGACCGAAACGTCCATGATCATATCGACACGATCCTGCACAAGCGATCTGTTCTGTCCGTTGGTCTTGTTGGCCTTTTCGATCGTCCTGGCCTCACAATCTGTCCAATAGATGAAGTCCTGGTACTGCGTCAGGCCAAACGGATGCGACAATTCTGTGACAATTACACGACGCCTGTCGTCGCCGTTCAGTTTCGACGACTCGATCATCTTGTCGTCGACGTTTGCCCAATAGATTCGCTGATCGTCGAAGTCGATTGTCAGTCCGCTGACACGGCCGATGTCAGTGACAATTGCAAGACGTCCACTGCCGTCCAGACTGGCGCGTTCCAAGCGTGGTTTGTCCAGCCAGTTGCTCCAGTACATGTAGCTGAAATGACACAAAATCTAATTTATTCCAATGACTTCTGTAGCGCCGTTCTCACAATGTACAAGACATCAATTAATGCTTGCTTCAAGTGAAACTGACTTCATAAAATCTTTATCTGCTGAAGAAGACCAGTAGAAATTCGATACTTCAGTAAAACCAGAAGTCAGGCTATCTTGGGTAAGCAAGCTGTAACCAAGCTCCGATTGACATTACAGAATCAAGCTGTGACTGACATTACAGAATCAAGCTGTGACTGACATTACAGAATCAAGCTGTCACTGACATTAGAGAACCAAGCTGTGACTGACATTAGATAACCAACAGAATGCACAAAACTCGGCAGCGTATTCCAAAGTTTTGGACCAGCCACTGAGAATGCCCAATGGAATTTGTTGTAGAAGCCTGGTCAAAATCCGACAGATCAGGGACACCAGTCAGCAACACAGCTCGAAATCCAATAGATCAGGGACACCATTCATGCTACCAGTGGTAGCCTGACTTCTGATTTCTGACACCAGATACACAATAATAAGACAAATAACCAATTGGAATCGATTAGATTTAGTTGCGCTAAATAGCCGCTTACCCTTGCGGAGGATTGACGGCTACGGAGACAGGCTTCACATCCTTCCAGACGATCACCTTGCGCGAAGAGCCATCCAGGTGTGCCATCTCGATGTGCCGCGTTCCAGAGTCGGTCCAGTAGATGTTGCGTGCCACCCAGTCGATGGCCAGACCTTCAGGAGACTCAAGGCCAAACTCGACGACACGCTCCAGCGCACTTCCGTTCATGAATGCCCGATTAATGCACTGTTGCAGAAGAAGACATATTGTAATTTATTTATTTATTCAAAGCGCTCATTACGCGTGCAATTTCAGTAGATCTGAATCTGAGGTGCGGATGTATGTTCGCCAAGACGGAATCATGCAAAATCATGCAATTGTAATTGTAATCAAGATTTGTACAGTGTCTCTTAAAAAGAGACATGTCAGAGATGTTCCCAATACAAAACCACTATCACACAAAATGGTTTTTTAAGCACTTACAGGATAGAGGTAAACACCACATTACCATCAGCATTGGCCCAGTGGACAGCATACTAGAATATCAACCAAGATGCTGGGGTTCAAATGCCAAACAGAGACATATTTTCAGATTTCTGCGCCACGTCAGCACTCTAGCAAACCTGGCCATAAACTGAGCACACTCACTGGGGTGTTGGTGAAAAGATCAGGCGCCAAGGGAGAGGAATGGGTTTGTCCTCATATGACAAGGCTAAGAAATAAAATAAAAGTCGCTAACGTCTCATATGCGTGGCTGCCGCGAACTGATCATTAACCGAGAAAACCGCCTCAGCACCATTCATCAATCGAGATAACAGCTTAAGAACCGATCATCAACTGAGATAAAAGCTTAAGAACCGGTCATCAACTGAGATAACAGCTTAAGAACCGATCATCAACTGAGATAACAGCTTAAGAACCGATCATCAACTGAGATAACAGCTTAAGAGCCGGTCATCAACTGAGATAACAGCTTAAGAACCGATCATCAACTGAGATAACAGCTTAGGAACCGATCATCAACTGAGATAACAGCTTAAGAACCGATCATCAACTGAGATAACAGCTTAAGAACCGGTCATCAACTGAGATAACTGACAGAGACCTTAAGATCGATATCCGTCCAGTAGATTCGACTGTCAGTGATGTCAAAGTCGAGCGCTCGCGCTGCCTTGACTCCTGGCACCGGAATCAGTGCATCGTTGTAGCTCGTCTCAAGCGAGATGCGTCGGATGTCGATTCGACGAGAGTAGAGAAGGAACGCCTCCGGAACAATGCACGTCCGTCCGTTGGCGAGCAGTTCATGACCCATCGGACAGGCACAGACGTGACCTTTGGGCTCAGGTCGATTCAGACACAGGTGGCTACAGTTGCCGTTGTTGTATGAACATCCGTTCTTACCTGGAAATTGGTCAGTCACTTAAATGATCAGTCAATAAATCACTTAACAAACTGTTCAATCAACCAGCTAATCAATCAATTATTTAAGCAAATGAGCCAGTTACCAAGGAGAGAGGCAGAGAGAAAGCAAGAGATAGAAACAGTGAGAGATGATGGAGGGAGAGAGACAAACAGCAAGAATTGAAGGGAAAGACAGAGAAAGAGCAAAAGAAAGAGAGAAAGACAGCAAAAGAAAATGCACAAGACAGAAAAAGCGAGAGAGACAGAGACAGAGAGAGAGACAGCAAGAGAAAGACAGAGAGAGAGAGAGAGAGAGAGAGACAGCGAGAGATAGACAGCGAGAGAGAAAGAGAGAGACAGACAGAAAGAGAGACAGAAAGAGAGAGTAAGGGTTGAATGCTAACCTTCGAAGACTTTAACGCTGACTGCCTTGAGGCCCATGAGGTCGGGCAAGTGTTCAACAATCATGCTCCTTTGTCGACCATTGGACTTGTTCACCCTCTGTATAGAACGATCCTGCCAGTCCGTCCAGTACAAATACTCTCCTAAAAGCATAATTAATTCCCCCTAATCACCACCACAAAGCAAGCAGCAGGGCAGTTCTTAATATGTTGAAGATGTTTTTAAATTACTAAATATGTTTTTAATATGTTAAAGAAAGTTTCAATATGTTGAAGATGTTTTTAAATTGTTAAAGAAAGTTTCAATATGTTGAAGAAGTTCTTAATATGTTGAAGATGTTTTTAGATTGTTAAGTTCAACAAATTTAAAACAACTTCAACATGTTAAACACTTCTCACATATATTAAAAACAGTTTCAACATATTAAAAACTTCCACACATGAAAAACATCTTTGACATATTAAAAACTTCTTCCACACATTAAAAACATCTTCAACACATTAAAAACTTCCACACGTTAAAAAGATGAACATATTAAAAACTTCCACACACTCGTTGACATATTAAAAACTTCAACATATTAACAAAGATACAGTTTCCAATTTTCGTCAAAAGCTAGGTACGAACCTAGTAGACTGATTCCAAACACGTGAGGCAGCTTCTCATTCAACAGCGTCATCCGTCCAGATCCATCAACGTTAGCCATCTCGATTCTATCAGTCTTGGCATCTGCCCAGTAGATTTTCCTTGTTTTGTAGTCGATGGACAGACCGTTCGGCCAACCGAGTGAAGTGTTGACTAGGATGATCCTATCTGATCCATCTAAGTTTGATCGCTCAATCTTCGGTATCGAACCCCAGTCAGTCCAAAATAACAGTCTAAAATACATTCGTTATTAGGCAAAAGCTGACACGGTAAGGTATGGTAAGGTAACCACACATTCACAAATTTCCATATGATATTATAAGGCAAGGTAATCGTAATCGTAATTCCAAGATTTCTACAGCACCCAACGAAAGCCACGTCGCAGGAACCAGCTTATTCGCAGGCACTCAGTCAAACCAAAATCGAAAGGCAAAAGGGTTCGGTAAGATAAGATATGGTATGGTAACACAACATCCAGAAATACCCACATCAATTAAAGTAAGGTAAGGTTAAGATATGATGGAGCAACAAGCCATTCATATATCTCTATACGATATTATCAGGCAAGGCAAGATAAGGTATGATAAGAAAAGGCAACAATAATTCACAAATTTCCATATGATATTATTAGGTAAGGTTCAGTGAGGTAAGGTAATCACTTATTTTTGGTAACCATATATCTGCAACTACAAATAACCATCATGAATTCACAAGATGGCAACTTACCCTCCAGCCGGGTCCACCACGATTGCCCGTGGCTCGTCAAGGCCCTCGGCAATCAGTACCTTGTGCGAAGTACCGTTGAGTCTTGCCACCTCGATGCGGTCAGTACCGCTGTCCGTCCAGTAGAGATTACGGGCAATCCAGTCGACGGCAATTCCATCTGGATTGTAAATGCTTCCTTCGATGATGACCTCTTCTCCTAGAACACCAGAAGAACAGTCCCTTTTGCTCACCTTGTGACTCAGTCAAGGCTGTGAAGTGTTGACGACTTCAACGGCCTGGCCTCGGCGAATAGTATAAGGTACTACATTTTAAATCTGTTGACCTACTTCTGCTACTTGCTCATCGCTCAAAGCAACAGTTAGAATCATATTAGATTAGATTATAAGATTAGATTACAAGATTAGATTATAAGATCATATCAAAAGATTAGATCATAAGATTAGATTATAAGATTAGGACATAACATTAGATTATAAGATTAGATCATAAGATCAGGTTATCAGATTAGGTTATAAGGTTAGATTATACGATTAGATAATAAGAGTAGATTATAAGATTAGGTTATAAGATCATATAAGATAAGTTTATAAGATCACATCATAAGATTAGACCACAAGATTAGATCATAAGATTAGAACATATGATTAGACTAGATTCTTTAACTCTACCTGTTGCGTTGAGATACGCTCGTCGTATCGATCGAGCCTCGTCGTCCGTCCAGTAGACAAGACCCTCAACAGGATCATAGTCGACGGCGATCGCGTGTCGTATTCCTTCGATCGGCATCACGATGTCCGTAAAGTCGGATGTGTCGAGTGAGATCCAACGCAGATCGGTCCTTCGAGCCAGCAGAAGAATTTCCGAAGCACCTGAAGATGACAAAAACATTTCATTATGTTATAACTCTTAAGGAAACATCAGAAACTAACAAACGCCTGAACATAACAAACGTGATGCGATATTTCACTCCGCATACAACAGATATAAACAAGAATTTCCTTAGAGTAAGTTTTGCAAACAAAGAGAGACAAACAGACAGACAGATATACAGACACACAGAGAAAGATACAGATATGATTATGAGTATTACTATTATTAATTAATAACTTCGTGCAAGGGTCACTGTTGGTAATAGAGCCCAGTCAGCTCGTTGTTTAAAGACGTTCTTATTTCCCAGGGTTCTCATGCTGGAAGCGTCGCTGAGTAGTTTGTTCTGTAAGAAGCGCTATATAAGTTATAAAGTACAATACAGTTCAATACAACTTCTACAGAGCCAGCATCTAAGGCGAACCAAAACCAAACCTTAAATCAGGTAAGTGATGACAAATGTCATTGTCATTGATGATAGTGATAACGATGATGATGCTGATGTGACAGACAGACTCACACACTATTTGACTGAGCAACAAGCAATCAGTCAGTCAGTCTGTCTGTCAGTTACTCTGTCAGTCACTCCGTCAGTGAGTCTGTCTGTCTGTCTTTCTGTCAGTCACTCTGACAGTCACTCTGTCAGTCACTCTGTCAGTCACTCTGTCAGTCACTCTGTCAGTCACTCTGTCAGTCACTCTGTCAGTCACTCAGTCAGTCAGTCAGTCAGTCTGTCTGTCTGTCTGTCTGTCTGTCTGTCTCACTAACCATCTGCACAAGTGTTGTTATTCGCCAGCTGCCTGACTCCAGTGGGACATGCACATCGATAGAACGGGGAGACGGGTGATATGAGACACAGATGGGAACAACCACCATTGTTCGTACCACACGGATTCCTACCTGCTCAACAACAGCAATCAAAATCAACCAATTAATAAACAAATCTCTATCTGATTTCATAACTCCTATAGCTGTAATTATGATCACGGCATCGATCCAGGGTCACTGCTAAGCAATGATAGATAGGTTAAGTGAAAGAGGCAAGTCTTATGTCAAGACTGAAACCACTCTGGAGGCCAAGCAGAATGAACCGAAGCAGGAAGGGAAGGGAGTTCCAAAAAGATAAGATAAATTACTTTCAAGATAAGGTAAACTAGCAAGATAAAGTAAACTTGCAGTGCAACTCAACAACACACTACCAACTTCGAACAGCACACTTTATGCCCCAACCCCAAGGCAAAACTCCAACACTAGCACAAGCTACGTAAGCACCAAAGTGTCTGTCTGTCCAACAATTGCGGCTGCAAGCCTGTATAAGCAAACTCCGTGAACGATCCTGGACTGGTTGTTCGCACACACTTCTTCACACCTTGAACTCTGTATTCCTGTCCTTGGGTGCGCACAAATTGCAACAAATAAACAAGAAATAAACATAAATTTCGATTACATTACATTACAGATATTCCGTAAGAGTGTTGCCACTGGAAACTGACCCTGTGGCTGTCGACCCGGATGGTAGACTTGAATATCCATCGGGGAGTAGAGGTTCGTGATGACTGCGTGGCGATCTTCACCGGAATTCTTGTTGCATGAGTATATTGTTCGCATCTGCCAGTCGGTCCAATAGAGCAGGTCTTCGTGGAGCGTGATCGCGAACGGATGCTGAAGCGAGTCATGGATGATCGGTCTCCGTCCCGTTCCATCAAGATTACAGCTGTGGATGTAACTGAGTTTTCCGTCGGCCCAGTAGATCTTGGCTGCATCGTAGTCGAGGGTCAGTCCGTTCGGCCAGAAGATGTCGGTTGAGACGAGCACCTGGCGTAAGTCGGTCGATCCATCCATTCCTGCACGTTCGATCTTTGGGGTTTCTCCCCAGTCGGTCCAGTAGAGGTAGCTGAGAATGAAGATTAAAATCACGCAAATGTAACACAACTTCATCAGAATACCACTTAATATCACGTGTGTGTGTGTGCCTGTGTGTGCATATTTAAAATAGGTCAAACTAGGGCAAACTTACGATCAGCTGTTTGTCTCAACCTATCAGAGTAAGACTTTTAGTTGTATATTGTCTTGTCTTATCTTCAACCGTCCTTGAGCTGAGGATTGGCTGCACCATGGACAATTCTGTGCCATCTGCTTCTGTCCCTCATCTCCTGTAACAACTGGTCGAATGATAATTCAGTCCACAACTTGATGTTGTCTATCCATGTCATCTTGGGTCTTTCCCGAGTTCGGGATCCAGGAATTGTGTCTTGGACGATCTATTTCTCTAAGCAGTCTCCACTCTTATTTATGTATGCATGTATAATGTATTTTTCTATGTATTTGTGCATGTATTTATGCAAGTACATATGATGCATTGATGAATGCATTTATGTATGTATGCATGATGTATTTTTATGTATGTATTTATGTATGTATGTATTTATGTATGTATGCATGTATGTATGCATGCATTTATGTATGTACGATATATTTATGTATGTACATATGATATACAAATCTGTACATATATACAACAACTTTGCACAATCCTCCCGAGAGATACTAAACCACTTTTGGGTTTTGTATAAAGTACTGTAAGCAGTTCATGCAAGCGTGTCACCTCTGCCTTTTACCTTTAGCAATCAAAGACAACACCTTGCTTCCTTCTGGCAATCCAAGCCAACTTCTGGTTACAACCCATCATAAAAACCCACAGTTGCATCAGCAACTAAACTGGACCTCGTGTCCAATTACGACTGATTGATATCTACCCCTGGGGCAAGTAAACCTTTAAAAAGCATAAATTCGGCTGCACAAGCCAGCCAACAAAGGCGCCTGTCAAAGCGTTCTTTCGCTGCTCTTCAGCTGTTTTCACCGTCATTCGCAACAGCCCCGTCGGGCATTGTCAAGTCTCCACCGAACTGTCAACTCGACTGGTACAAAAGACTGCAGAACTTGAGACTGAAGTCTCAAAGTTCAGCCGGCCAGACACCACAAGCACTGAGAAACACACTCTCTGTGGTAATGTAAAGTACAGTATCCCATATCCTACATCCCATATGTAAAGTACAGTATCTCATATTCCACGGTCTCCTCCAGCAATCAGTTCTTCTGCAGTGTATTTCTTTCCACATATTTACCGTCTGCAAGCCTTTTTAACAGCTGCACTAATGTGTGCAGCATCAGAAGAGGTAAGAAAACCAGCATAAGCCGGTAGTGCAATAAGTGATAAGACCCAAGATGACATGGAGAGACAACTTCAAGTCGTGGACCTAATTATCGTTCGACCGGTTATTACAGGAGACAAGGGACAGAAGCAGATGGGACAAAATTGTCCATGGTGCAACCAATCCTCGGCTCAAGGACGGATGAAGATAAGACAAGACTGTGCTACAGCATCCTGCACTATTCTATGCCACAGAGATCATCCAAGGCACAATTCCTGGATCCTGCGCTCGTGGAAGACCCAAGATGACATGGATAGACAACATCAAGTCATGGACTGAATTATCGTTGGACCAGTTGTTACAAGAGACCAGGGACAGAAGCAGATGGCACAAAATTGTCCGTGGTGCAGCCAATCCTCCACTCGAGGACGGTTGAAGACAAGATTCTTGAAAGGATGACCGATTGAAACAAGACGTCCAGTTTCCAGACAAGTAGGTCCAGTCTTCTAATAGGCAGTTGACTGTTACGGCAGCTAAACACCTAGGCCAACGGACGGAGGCAGTCGGGTGGAACCTCGGAATCAGCCAAGCAGAACTGACACGTGAATGAAGGCTGGTTAGACGCAATGATATATGGCAGCGACGGAATCTACGGTGAAGGGGTCTCGCAACACCACCAGGCACATATTCAGTTGACAGACCTGTCCAAAGCACGGACCACATAAAGGGTCTATTGTGTCCCTACGATGGTCCGTCTGGGTCCTTTCCCATCCATCACCCATATTATATGTCAACCGAAGGTTTGCGATTGAGACACGTTGGCACATTACTAGACTTAGATATTTCCTCAGACAGTTTTTCTACCTTCAGCTGATAAAAGATGTCAAATGATAGTCATCTGCCACCGCGGTATTTTGGTAAATTACTACTGAGACATTTCCACATAGTTTTCTACAGTTAGCTGATAAGGGATGTTAAATTATAGTCATTTGCAATTGAGAGACATTTTGGTAAATTAGTACTGAGATATTTCCACAAAGTTTTCTACCTTCAGCTGATAACAGATGTCAAATGATAGTCATTTGCAATTGAGTAACAAATTAGGACTGAGATATTTACACACATTGTTTCAATACCTTCAGTTGTAAATGTATCTGTAACAGAACACTTGAAAAGCACCTATTACGAGCCTCTCAAAACATTTGTAATTACAACTGGGTTTCAATCAAACAACCGGGTTTCAGGAAAGAGTTTGTGATAAATAGGTTTAAAAAACATGCTCTACAAGAAAAACATACACATGTGCACACATACACACATACATACATGTATGCAAGCATGCATGACCTATTTACTTCCATAGCATAGTTATCATAATGCGTAAAGCATCTGACGATGGTCACTTCATGAGAAACTGTATTCAACATCATAATCCATCACAGAAGTCCAGTTCAAATCTAGTAAGTCTGAGAAACCAGAAGTTAGGCTACGGCAGGCAGGCAAACTAAAATAATTTTAATTGCAACTGCAATTGTAAATTGAGATTTATAAAGCGCCCCTAGAGGATAAACTCAACAGAGATGCTTCCAACCCAAAAAGTAAAATCACTGTTAAACAGAACAGTCTGAGGAGTTCTAGTACAGTTCACGTACATACATCACATTTTAATAATAACAATAATAACAATAATAATAATAATACAATTTATATAGCGCCGTAGCATGGCCGAGGCTCAAGACAAGGGTGCTGCACATGAGTTCAAAACGATGTCTTGAGTCGTGACCTGAATGTGTTTAGGTTTTGTTTTGGGCTCCTAAAGATTACATACTTACTTACTCTTAAAAGCACATGACTAACGAACGATTAATCTTTATCTGCAGTTTTTTTCTCCGATTGCTGACAGCCATTTTTTATCTGTTTCCATTAGCGACCGCCCCTCCCCCTCACATCCCCTGGCTGCCATCGGAGCCGGAGACCTACGATACGGATGCAGCCGAACCGAATAGCCCAAAAATCCGGCATTATCGCTCGCTCGATAACTCGGAGAAATCCGGCCCCCGTGTTGATAGATGGACCAGACAGCGGTTTCCTAGAGACGCATTGAAAACAGACGGGTAACCGGATTCCTGTCTGGTGCTGATCCCCGGCCGTTAAGGAACCGGAGAAATGAAACGGAAATCTATCCGGCGATGGATCGGATGCATCGGTGGGTCGGTCGGAGAATGGGTGGTTGGTTGGTGTGGATGGGTGGGTGTGTGGATGGATCCACGGATAGACGAGTGGATGGATGGATGAGGTGGATGGATGGATCGGATGAACGGGTGGGTATAGGCTTTGGGTGGATGGATGGATGGAATGACAGACAGATGGACTGATTAATGGATGGAAGGATGGATGGATGGATGGATCGACGGACTGATGGATGGAACAGATGGATAAACTGGAGAGTGGGTAGATGGATCGACGGATAGATGAGTGGACGGACGGATGGGATGGCGGATGGATGTGTGGATAGACGGTTGGATGAGTAGAAGGTGGATGGATGGATCGGATGGCTGGATGGGTGGGTGGTTGGGTGGATGGACCAACAGACAGTTGGATTGATTAATGGATGAGTGGATGGATGGATGGATGGACTGATGGATGAATGAGTGGAAGGGTTAGGGATGGGAGAGTGGGTGGAAGGATGGGTGGATGGTAGGGTGGATGGATGTATCGGACTGGGTGGATGAACCGACAGAAAGACGGATTGATTAATGGAGGGAGGGATCGAGGGAACGAATGATGGATGGCCGGATTGATGGAACAGATGGATAGACAGGGCAGTGGGTGGAAAGATGGATGGATGAGTGGGTGGGTGGATGGACGAATCGCGAAACCTTGCCCCTCACCTTAATTCAAAACCTTGAATGATGAGAAGGAACAAAAAGGAAGGCCAATTCTTCACTTCTGCAACATTAGTGTCCAGAGCTTCGAGACACTGGTTTGGGGGGGTGTGGTGAACGTCATAGGCCACAGATCCAATTATAAAATCGGCCGAAGAAATCAAGTGTCAACCGTCTCCATCCAAATGGGAAAAACATGCCACGTATGACATTTCATAGATCCACCGTTCGGCATCTCGCTCTTAGAATTCATCAAAATCCCCCCCAGGCAGCTGTGGGTCAAGAGGGACAGAAAAATACGAGCCCCACCGACTTTAACCCTCTCTGGTGTATAGTGGTTAGCATGCTGGACTATCAACCCAGAGGTAGAAGATTCAAACCCCTGTCAGAGCAGAAAAGATATTCAAAGATTTCTTTTGTACTAGTGCTCACTTTAATCGCGCT
This sequence comes from Norana najaformis, assembly GCA_964023275.1. Classification (NCBI taxonomy): domain Eukaryota; kingdom Metazoa; phylum Annelida; class Clitellata; order Crassiclitellata; family Hormogastridae; genus Norana; species Norana najaformis. The sequence goes on along the minus strand of OZ029919.1, from coordinate 34,149,363 downwards.
GACCGTCCAACTGATGGCACTCCCTGGTCAACTCAGCTGTAAAATGCACATATCAAAAGTGGCAAAATCTGGCAGCAAAGGAGAGGACTGGCCAGTTGCCCTCGTATGCCGAGGTCGCGAAAATGAAGTCGCTAACACTTCATACATACAGCTGCCTCTCAAGGTTAGCTCAATGGACGGCTCTTCTTTTCCCTGATTCCCCATATACTGGAGCTACAGAAATTCACTTTATACCCCTGGCTGCTGTTTGGATTAGCTTAAGGGTAAGGGTTAGGGTTAGCTTAAGGGTTAGGGTTAGCTTAAGGGTTAGGGTTAGCTTAAAGGTTAGGGTTAGGGTTAGCTTAAGGGTTAGGGTTAGCTTAAAGGTTAGGGTTAGGGTTAGCTTAAGGGTTAGGGTTAGCTTAAGGGTTAGGGTTAGCTTAAGGGTTAGGGTTAGCTTAAGGGTTAGGGTTAGCTTAAGGGTTAGGGTTAGCTTAAGGGTTAGGGTTAGCTCAAAGGTTAGGGTTAGGGTTAGCTTAAGGGTTAGGGTTAGCTTAAAGGTTAGGGTTAGGGTTAGATTAAGGGTTAGGGTTAGATTAAGGGTTAGGTTTAGGGTTAGCTCAAGGGTGCACTTGTCTTCTGCCCCTTCTTCTTCTCCTCTTTGTTTTTCTTACTTTTCTTCGTCCAGCCAATGGGAAACGAGTAACAACGGTTAAAACATGCTTCTCTTCTTAGCAAAACAAACAGTCAAGAAGACAGTGTTGTGGTGAAGTGTAGGCCTTAACTGGGGATATCTCTCGTAAAAGCACAGTCCAGTAACAATAAACATTTACTAATGGTTAGGTAAAGTAAGGTATGGCTATGTAAGGTATGGTAATAGGTATGGTAATGTTATAGGTATGGAAATTTATTGGTAAGGTAATGTAAGATATCACGGAGGGAAGAATGGAGGTAAAGAAAAGAGGAAGACCAAAGAAGGAAAAGAAAAGGAAGGAAAGAAAAGAAGAGAAAGACCTAGACAAATGCTACTAGACTGGATGATGGAGGACGGATACGGTAAGCCTTTTACCTTTAGCAATCAAAGACAACACCTTGCTTCCTTCTGGCAATCCAAGCCAACTTCTGGTTACAACCCACCATAAAAACCCACAGTTGCATCAACAACTAAACCGGACCTCGTGGTAAACTGAAGGAGGAGGCCCAACAACGTCAGAAACAGCGCCATTGGACGTTCGAACCTACCCTGGGGGAGGGTTCAGAACCTGCCCTGGGGGAGGGTAGAGAACTTGAAGAAGAATGTAGGGTATGATAATGTAAGGAAAGAAAATCCATTTGAGTAGTAGAGTAGGCAATGCCAAAATCTAACGTCACATAAGTAGCTGGCGCAATTTGGTCGCATCAGTATCTGCAGTTACCAGAGATGACTTTGCAAGAAGCCAGTGTTTACCTATGGATTGAACTAGGCAAGGAAAAGCTCCAGATCCACTCCCTACAGTTCCATCAACAAAACCATATTGGTTTTCAGGCCATGATGGAACACAGACAGCCAAAGGCTTCCAATTTCTCTCGTTCTACACTCTGAAACGTAATCTCCGCAAGCAGCAGAAACTTGTGTAGCTACATCTTGTGCATTTAGTAAGAAAGCAGTCACTGTGACTCATCGCCAGACATTACTGTGGAATTTATCCAGTAATAAGAGAAAAGAGTCTGGTGGGAGGTGATAGCGAATGTGCCTTGCTATCAGACAGCTTATGTCTGCGAGCACTCTGACAACAGTAGCTTCCGCGTTTTAGCGGATATTACTTTGAAATGCGAAAGTGCTTTGAACAAGTTTAACGTCGGCAAATGCCCTAGCAACACTAGTGTCTGAATGCGACGCCTGACAATTTATGAGAGTTCCAAGTGACGTCAGTGTCTGTGCTGCACAGACATTACTTAAATAAAGCTTTCAACACTGGACAATTACAATTTCAAATTGCAATCACAATTACGATTACAATTAGACAGTTTGTTTATGAGCTTTCCAGCCACACCATAATTTGTGCTTCACAGATTATAATGTATTCAAATCTAATCTAATCTAATGACATATATATATATATATATGATGAGTTCTCTGAACTAAGGCAGGTCCATTGGCTTTATGCCACCCGGGGATGAGATGAGTGAAGTGGTTTCCCGTTACCTTCCTTACAGACAATTTTGGTGAGCAACTTGTCAAAGATCTCTACCGCTATGCAGTGGCTTGAGGCAGATTCGAACCCGCGACCCTCCGGTTACGAGTCACCTACCATACCACTACACCACCGCGTCCCACTATATATATATATATACATATAATTTTTTAAATCCTTGCGGATCATTTCTACCTCGGGGAAAATAATCGTTATTCTGATTATTTATTATTATTATTATTATCTTCTGTTCATCGCGATTATCTATCGCGCCATCAGACAGCAAATCGAAAATAGTCCAAATACCATATGGGTCCACAAATATCACCACGACAAGGTCTCCTTCTTCCCTCTGTCTCCCTACCCGTCTCTCTGTCTTCCTCACTGTCTGTCTTCATCTTTTCCTCCGTAACTTCCCAGCCTCCGTCGCCCCTCCCCCAAACCTGCCCAGGTGGCTGGCTTAATCAACCCAGCATCAGTTTACTTTCCTCCTCTCTTTTCTTCAACCTCCATCACCCTCTCCTCCTTCTACAGCACCTCCTCCATCTCTCCTCCTCTTCCATCTCCCTCTATCTCGTCCGCATCCACCTACCACCACCTCCGCCTCCACCACTACCTCGAGCGCTCTGATGAGTTTTCCCGAAGTGGCGCTACATAAATTTGCGATTACACTCTCCTCCTCCTCCTCCTCCTCATCTCCCCTCCTGTTCTTCCTATATCCTTCCGCTATCACTTTTACCTCCTCATTCTCTACCACTTCCTTCTACACCACGTCCTCCCTCCTACTACTGCACCACCACCCCTCATCCTAACTTCCTCATCCGCCACCACTTCCTTCTGCTCTTCCTCCACCACTACCTCCTCCTCCTCTTCCTCATCCATCACATCCTTCGCCTCTTCTCCCCCAATCCACTTTGCTCTTCCTCCACCACTAACTCCTCCTCATCCATCACATCCTTCGCCTCTTCTCCCCCAATCCACTTCATTCTCATCCTCCTCCTCCATCACCACTTCCTCCACCTCCTCCACTACAACTTCCTCCTCCTCCCCTCCCTTTCTTCCTCCTCCTCCTCTTCATCAAACTCCTCTACTTCCTCATCCTCCTCTTCTTCCTCTTCTTCTTCCTCCTCTTCTTCCTCTTCTCTTCTCCTCTTCTTCCTCTTCGTCTTCCTCCTCTTCCTCCTCCTTCTCTTCCTCTTCTTCCTCTTCGTCTTCCTCCTCCTCCTCTTCCTCCTCCTTCTCTTCCTCTTCTTCCTCCTCCTCCTCCTCTTCTTCCTCCATCTCCTCCTCCTCATCCACTACATCCTTCGCCGCTTCCCCTCCACTACCCATTCCTCCTCTTCCTCCTCAATGCTCGTCCAAAGAAGAAAGAAGAAGAAGAAGAAGAAGGAGAAGGAGGGAGGAGAAGGAGGACAAGAAGAAGGAGGAGGAGGAGGAGAAGGAGAAGGAGTAGGAGAAGGAGGAGAAGAAGAAGAAGGAGAAGAAGAAGAAAGAAGAAGGAGGAGATGCAGAAGCAGAATGAAGGAGAAGGAGGAGGAGAAGGAGAAGAAGGAGGAGGAGAAGAAGAGGAGGAGAAGAAGAGGAGGAGAAGGAGAAGAAGAAGAAAACAGAATTCTATTCGGCCAGTGTTTGCCAGGCGTCGGGCCAAATCAATTACCCGCCCGAAGACGACGAGAGCATCGACATCTTGCTCGGCATCTAGCTCCCGATCACCAGCAGCAGCAGCAGCAGCAGCAGCAGCAGCAGCAGCAGCAGCAGCAGCGGAGGGTGGAGGCCACATTCTCCGAGGAGGAGGAGGAGATGGATGGGCGGGCGGCGCCCGATAAGACCCCGGGAGCCAAGCGTAAATCTACTGCATTCTGCTGCCGGCCTTAAACACCGAGTCGAATCCCTATCGATATCTGTCTTAATACAGCAATGTCTCAACACACCAGACACTAAAGCATCTAAGTATGCATGCATGTATGTATATTTGTATGTATGTACGTACATATGTATATGTGTGTATGTAGGTATATATGTATATATGTACCTATGCGTGTATGTGTATGTATGTGTGTGTGCTTTGCAAGCAGTTAACTGCTGCCGATATCAAAACACTATAGTGGCCTTTTTGTCCACATCAGACAAAACTGTCTGGCTGAAGGTAACAACGGATGGACACGAGAAAGTTTGTGTTCGGGCCACACTAGTGCGCTCTAGTGTCGGTAGACACTGTAATCTAGGAGTGGCAAACCTGGGTATAAAATCGAGACTACCCAGCGAGGATCAACAGCAATTGTCGGATCCGCCTACGACTGGCAGCCCTTCCTGCCAGCCATCCGTCCGTCCGTCCGCCTGCCCCGCCACCCATCCATCCATCCATCCACTCACCCACCCATCCATCCATAAAGACATCCATCCATCAACCCACCCACCCATCCATCCACCCACCCATTCACCCATCCATCCATCCACCCATCCATTCACCCGTCCACCCACCCATTCATTCACCCATCCAACCACCCATTCACCCATCCACCCACCCATTCATCCATCCATCCACCCATCCATCCCCCACCCACCCATAATGCACAAGGATTCAATCGACGGCGCGCCAAAACCAAGTCGTATTCAAGCCTCACTGTCGCCTACACTGTCTGTCTGCTTGTCTGTCTGTCTTCCTCCACTTCCTGTCTGTCTGTCTGTCTGTCTGTCTGTCTTCCTCCACTTCCCGACTGTCTGTCTGTCTTTCTCTGCTTTCTGCCTGTTTGCCTGCCTATCTGTCTGCCTTCCTATCTCTATCTGCCTACGTAACTTCTATAGCGCCAGTATCTAATGCAAAAGGAATCAATCGACGGCGCGCCAAAACCAAGTCGTAATCAAGCTTCTCTGTCTGCCTATACTGTCTGTCTGCTTGCCTCTCTGTCTCCGTCTCTGTCCGTCTGTGTGTCCGCCTGGATTGTCTCAGGGCCGTACCAATCATCCGTTGCTACGTGATCAGCGGAGGCTCACGTCGGTTGCTAGGCAACGAACTCCAGCGGACGTCTGCGCGTATCTGGAGATCTTCAACGCGATTTTTACGCCAAAAACACGGAGTTTGTTTGGTAGGAGCAACGGAGCCGACAGAAAACCGTGACGACGGCTGAAAACATCTTGGCCGACACGCACCAGCGCACTGGGACATCAGCCGGAACATTTCATTTTTAAGCAGAGGGCGGTGAACATTATTATATCGTTAGTTATCCGTATTTAATTGTTCGTGTGTTTGTTCACGCCTACGATCCCTCGCTGACCCGATGGACATTTATGTTCACTCCACAACTCTTAGTACTTGAGCTGATTTTTGACATTGTAAAGCAGCCTAGAAGTAGCCTGCTACTTACGATGCTATATGAATTGTCATTATTTACATTACATTGCATATGGCACGTTAATAAATGCATTACTTACTTACTTAAGAAGGTGGGTGTGTGTGACAGCCCAGTGGTTAGCGTGCTGTACTGTAACCGGGGTTCAAATCCCACCAGAGCAGTAAAATGTTTTGGAGGCTGTTCCACTAGCACCCCTTGCAAACTCAGTTATAAGATGAGTACATCGGCCGTACACTAATAAGACCAGGTAACAACGAAGAAGACTCACCACCCACCCACCCTCCCACCCTCGTATACCGAGACCAAGAAAGTGAAGCTGCTAACACTTATACCCGTGGGAGCTTCTCGGGGAAAGCTAAACGGCCTGGTAAAAAATTTTAAAAATAAAAAAATATAAAATAAAAAACTCTGCCACTGCCTTTGGTCGGGAAGTGCCAGTCCCAAGCCTGGATAAAGAAGGAGGGCGACGTCAACGGCCTTTGATGCCATAAGATGTCGCTAAACACTGGAACCACATAAAATAAAAAAATATATAAAATAAGAAAAAAAATAAACTATAAAATAAGAACACAAATATAAAAATAACAAAAAAATAAATTAAGGAAATATCAGATTTCGAGTTATAACGAAGCGCATTTTAGGGAGGCTACGGTGTAGAACACAGCGGAAATCAGGTCAACGGCAAACACCCGGCCCTAGGCAAGACCCGACTGAATGCGGCCCTGAAAACATCCGATGGAGACCAAGCACACTGTATGGCACCCCACCTCAATACTGCTGAGGGGGGGCTGAAGATTTTAATCGGTCACCCGGGGATAAACAAGATAAGGGAAAATCCAATTACAGATTGGGAGCGGAAGCTTTCCCAGCCTCTGCAACTGGGCCGACTAGCAGTTAAACAAGTCAGTTCGAAAACATCCGATCTAGAACATGTACTACTATAGAACTAGATACTTCAACTACCCATTGTTTCTCGGACAGATTGCCCATTATTTAATTATTATTTAATTTAATTATTTAATTACGATTACCGTCTACGTAATTTGGTAATGTCATATAAAATAATTGCTTAACATTGTAACTTAATAAGACAATCAGATTCTAAACAAGGCTGATTTTCTTCAGTGCATATCGCAACAACACTCTTCTGGAATAAACTTCCGCCAGAATTACGAGTTATCTGACCCATCACACAAACTCACCATCACTTCACCCATTGTAATCTCTGCACAGGTCTTCACTCAAAACTGAAAACACTCCTCTTCTGCAGCTCATATCCCGATTCCTCTTCTTCCCCTTATCTGTACTGCAAATCCAATTCCAAACACCACCCACCGTAGCCGTCTGCCTGACTCTTGGATCTTGACCTGGAACTGAACCCTTCTTGCCTATCGATTTTGTTTTGACTGAGCGCCTGTGAATAAGCAGGTTCCCGCGACTTAGCTTTCGGTGGGCACTGTAGAAATCTCTAGTTTACAATTACGATTACCACTACAAGAAACATCTGCTACAACTGCACCTGAAATCATGACTGTTTGGCAGGTGAATGGACGACTCAAACGCCCCACCTTCCTCCAGAGGGAACAGGCAACTCCTGGCAGCTCCAAGTGCATTTCCAAGTGCTTATTAATAGTTTCCAAGTGAGTCTGAAGCTCTCTAAGCTAAGCAGCGCCCAGGAATCTTGGCTGGACTGGTACAACCATCATATAACCACTTGGACAATGACTCGTTGCAAGGCCGTCTTAGGCAAACAATCAAGAACCGTGGGCTTTTAACGACGTCGTTGTTATGAAGAGTTTATTTTCCATGGTCATATCAGAGTTCTTGTCATAACGAAGTGTTTTATAAGGAATTTCCACTGTATAATGTACATTAAAACTGATATAACAAGTACATCTATTTCATTTATATTAAATATATACATATACACACACATATATATTATGTAAGCTTTATGACATATATATATTGTATATATATATATATATAATACACACTGTATACACTACAACTGCATATGTTGTTATATATTTTGTTATATATGTCAATCAGAAGGTAGGGGTTCAACTCCTACTCGGGCAGAAACCTGTTTCCACTTGTGCCCCCCAGGCCAACACAGCTATAATCAGTACAATGACTGTACGCGTTAGTGGGAAGATCAGGAGGCGAGGGAGAGGACTGGCCACCCCCTCATATGCCGAGGCAAAGCAAAACGAAGTCGCTAACACTTCATACCCATGGTTGCTCCGCTGGGACTGCTTTTATTCTCTTCCGTATAATAATATTCGACATGATATAAACATATATATATTATATATAATATATATATATACATATATATATTCAGAAAACTGTCTCTACACAAGTAAATAGAACACGTCTCATACACAGGAACTCAAAATGCTGATATATTATGCAAAATATATATAAATATATAACTACGTGTGTGTGTGTGTGTGTGTGTGTGTGTGTGTGTGTGTGTGTGTGTGTGTGTGTGTGTGTGTGTGTGTGTGCGTATGCGTGTACATGTGTGTGTGTACATGCGCGCGCGTGTGTGCATGATATGTATACATATATATCTATATTGCACATTATAATATGTAATCCGTCGTTCAGCCTGCGTCCCTGGCATCTGGCCGGAGGGGGTGTATAGGCAGCGCAGAGGCCGTGGCGTCTGTCAATCATCGCCGCCAGCCAGGCCAAATGCAGATAACCTTCTATCACTTTTAGACAGCTCGGCATCCGAAGAAATCCGACCGGCTGCCAAATGCCTCGTTCACTGCCCGCGAGCAAGCCAGGCAGGCAGGCAGGCAGGCAGGCAGACTGCCAGACAGGCGGGCAAGATAACCGAGGCAGCGAGAGTAACACGGGGCCCTACTTCGATTTACTGCGGACATCTAGTCCGCTGTATGTAACTGATAATTTCCAACCGGCTTCAATTGGGTTATAATCCGTGTTGCTAATAAATACATCGATTAATCAGTCAGTCAGTCAGCCAGTCAGTCAGCCAGTCAGTCAGTCAGCCAGTCAGTCAGTATAATCAGTCAGTCTCAATCAGTCCGTAAGCCAGCCAACCTGCCATTCAATTGGTCAGCTGGCCGAACTGCTAACATCTAACAGCTTGGCACCATCAACTCATGGCTATCATAACAAGGTGATGCACGGAAACATAAATCAAAGAAATCATTGAAGAAATAAAACTCATCCTCTTCCCGTCCATTAAATCTCAAAAATAGTATTTATAATTTCATCGAATTTAAACTGCAAAAAAAACATTAACTGCTAAATTGCAAACTTAAACTTCAAATTATGCAAATAACATAATCGTAATCTCGAGATTTCTACAGCACCCAATGAAAGACACGTCAAGGGGACCAGCTTATTCACAGGCGCTCAGTCAAAACAAAGTCAATAGGTAAAAGGGGTTCGGCTCCAGGTCAAGATCCAAAAGACACACAGTCAAAACGCTCTGATCGTGTTCAAAAAATCTGTAGTTCAGCCCGATTCGCAGAGCAGCTGGAAAAAAACTGCTATGCTAGTATTTATTTTTCCAGCAGTGGCTCACAGCAGTCGACTGTATTGCTAGAAGCATTAAGTCCTGTCTCCATAACTCTTTCGACTCTCAAAGCCACACACAAAGCCAATGTATTATTGTTATTATTATTATTATTATTTTTATTGTTGTTATTTTATCCAAGGCATGTATATGATCCCCGAGGAGCATTGTTCTTGCTGACGTCATGCTCCGAGGCGAAAATACAGCAAGGAGTGAATGCATTGAAGCGATGGATGCCTCAGTTAAGCGCAGATGAGGAAAAGAAGTCACCCTGCTACTCTGAAATACACTGCATACATTACAACTGAATATATAATTATAGCGTAATTATACAGTGGAGACTCCCTATAAAACGTATCGTTATAGGAAGAACTCTCTTATGACCATGGAAAATAAATTCTTCGTAATGACGTCGTTAAAATGCCTTGTAACGGGTCATTGGTGTTAACGTCCTAGTGGTTATATGATTTATTAATCCGAGGTAGAAATGATTGTTATTACTATTATTATATTAATTTTTGCCCCGAGGTAGGTATGATCCCTCAGCATTTAAAAAACGTATGTTAGGAGCATAAAGAAAAGTCTGGAAAATTAGGTCTCATTCTTAGGTGTTTAGTTATTAGAATTATTAATATTAATACTAATATTAATAATAACAATAATAATAATCATAAAATTATCTTTATTTTCTTACATTTTCTTACATAACACAAAAATTATTATTATTATTGTTATTGTAATTATTTTACCCGAAGAAAGCGTAATTCTTCAGAAACACACACACGCACGCACGCACGCACACACGCACACACACAGCAAATATACGGCACACCTAACTCAGGTCGGACGCTTTAGGCTGTCAGAATCTCGCGGGCATTATCCGTTAATGGCCTCAGAGGTACTTGAGGGTCGAGTGACAAGACACCCCCCCAACATGCAGCCTGGGCACCGGGCCCTCTGCTCCCCCCACTTGTACCAACCGCCTCAAGAACTCGATAGCAAGCATAGCTTCTCGAACCCAATAATCGATAAGCCCGGCGTTTGCTAAAAAGGTCAACGCCTCCCTCTCACCCCTACTCTCTCTCTATCTGTCTTTCACTCTCTCTCTGTCTCTCTCTCATGGTCTGTCTGTCTGTCTCTCTCTCTCCGGAAAAGACGACGCTGTCAAAGACAACTAGGCAGATTCATGCAAACCGTCGTCTCTCTGTCTGTGTTTGTCTGTCTTGCTGTCGTCTGTCTTATCCTACCGTATATGTTTGTGTTGTGCCTCTCTTCCTGCATGTCTGTCTGTCTGTCTGTGTCGATGTGTTTCTCTTTTTATGTGTCTGTGCCCCTCTATCTCTCTGTTTCACTTTCTGACTGTCAGTCTATTTGTCTGTCTATATCACGGCATCATCAATCCATTTCAATGTCTGTCTGCCTATCTGTCTGCCTGCCTGTCTGTCTGTCTGTCTGCTTGCATACCCGTCATCACATCCCACTCTCTTCCCAGCCACCCAACCAACCAGTCTGCCCGGCTAGACATTCAATCTGACAGGACCGTGATTTTCCGTTACCCGATAGCAACCAACTCTCTTCCATCCATCCATCCTCTATCCATCCACCTTCCGTCGCAACTCCAATTGCAACCGACCAAACTTACACGCACACGCACACACAATCGCACACGCACAGACACAGACACACACCTCCTGACATCTTAACTATGCCATGTTACAAAAGGTTTTTCTCCATTTCCTTCCTTTCTCTTCCCACCACTCTCCCACCCTTCAGCTAATGTGTCTTTCTCCAAGCAGACATGCTCATTTTTATAAACAATACCCATAAGAAATATTCTCCTGAAAATTCCTTCATCCCATTATCTTCATCAGCTTTTTTCTTCCTCCTCTCATCCAGTTAAAAGTCTTTCCGAGGTTGGAACCCATTACTGGCAAGATTTATCAAATCCAAACTGGAAGAATATATCAGTCAATTAGCTCTTTTCTTTTACGGGACGAAGTTATTTTGCTGTAAAAATTGGGTAATTTTTCTTACTCAGTACCATGAAGCACAATAAAGACAACAATTCAGTCAATTAGTCATTTTTAAGGCAGTTTTGCAACAAAAATAACAACAAATAATATTAACAATAATAATTTAAATAAATAAATAAAGTAAAGACGAATTCTGCATAGATAATCAAGAATCATGAACAACAAGAAAAACAAAAACAACAATAAAAACAACAAAACAATAACAAAAACAATAAAAACAACAACAATGATAATGATAATAATGATAACAATAATAATAATTATATTGTAATAATAGCATCATTGAGTTTCTCTTTCTGTAAAGGTCTAACAACAGGCCCATAAATTCCACCGCACAGAGAAACCAAAGGAAACTAATTACAGGGCGGTCCAAAAAGAAGCGAACCACATGGTGCTGTTGAAAGCTTCCAGATCTAGTGCTACATAAACCAACCACTAGCGCTGTGTAATTACGTTCTTTTTTTATCAGCCTCAGCAGCCATAAACAAGTCACAACATCCCGAATTTTTATCCTATTCGCTGCTCAGGATCCTAGTAAATCAATCCGTAAAGGTTAATTAGGAAATGACTCCATCACATCCGCTTTACGGCAGGTGTAAATGTAAATTTACATCTGCTAATCTAATCCAATCCAATCTCAATCACGTAATCATGTAAGGTTACGGGTAAAATGCCATCAAGCCCTACTACTAGTCTCTGTCTTACTGGACTGACCTTCTGGATTTTGACCTTTGGTGTGCCATCTGTTGATGACTCGTGCAGTAGACACCGGTGCATTAGAAGTTACTAATTAAGAAAATACAATAACAGCAACAACAACAACAACAATAACAAAAACAACAACAACAATAACAACAACAACAAAAACAACAACAACAATAACAACAATAATAACAACAACAATAACAACAACAATAACAACAACAATAACAACAACAATAACAACAACAATAACAACAACAACAATAACAACAACAATAACAACAACAATAACAATAATAATAACAATAATAATAACAACAACGATAACAATAACAACAATAACAACGACAATAACAACAATAACAACAATGATAACAACAATAACAACAACAATAACAACAACATCAATAACAACAGTAACATCAACAACGATAACAACGATACCAACAATAACAGTAACAACAATAACAACTCCAACAACAATAACAACAATAATAACAATAACAACAGCAATAACAACAACAATAATAATAACAGTAATAAATTCTCATGCAATCTAGAACCTTTAACCTTGCCAATGACAGTTCAGCAAACTAACCACTAGATGTTGAGCACTCTACCTCTGTCTGCAGGGCAACACAGTTCAAAACGAAGGTAAGAGAAGGTAGCACAGATTAGTTCTTCAATTGATGGGTAAACCAGTCTACAGCAAAGGTAAGAGAGGGTGAAGAAGTTCACGAGGTCGACCAGAGAGCAACCGAGTCCAGAGTGAAAATAACAGGAGGGAAATATTCCTCTCCCTTGATAACTGGGCAAGCGATTCAAGTACCGAAGTACCGAGGGCCAACGGGGAACACAAAGAAGATGTTTACAACTGCTCCAACACACTGGTGCCTCGCCGTGCTACGGTACGGACTTCGGAAACGGTCTCCCGCACCACACCACGACTGACGCCGCTCGACACCGATTTTCCCGCTTATCTTCAGTTCTACTATCACGATTCAGCTAGACAGCCAAGCAAACACTGCCTCGCAACGGCTCTTAAAGGCTCTAGACAAATGTGTAGGTATACGCCGGCGTGCAAAACTGCGCGCGTGCACGCCCACTGAAATATGCACGTGTATTGCGAGAGGCATAGTGGTCTATCGGTAACGCGTTTGGTCAGTGATCATGCGGTTGCGAGTTCAACTCCGTGTAACGACTCTGGGCAAGTTGTTTGCGCACACCGTGCCTCCGTCACCTAGCAGTAGAATTTGATATCGACGTAAGCTGGGAAGTAAACGGCAAGTCCTGCGATGCACTGGCCCCGCGTCCTTGACCTTGGGATTCGTCCATCGCCGGCTCAAGAGCCAAAAAAAGATGAGCACCTCCACAACATTTCACTTGTGGCATATGGGATACTTTACTTGCTTTACTTACTTACATATATATATATATATACATACATATATACATAAACATATATATCTATATAAACATACATACAAACACATAATATATGCATACATACATATATACATACATACATACATGCATACATACATGCATACATACCTGCATACACACACATAAACATGCATACATATGCATGTATTTACCAGTCTATTTATACAGCACCATTTAACAACCTCACAAACAAGCAAACATACAAGCATACATACATACATATATACATAAGCACATAAACACAAACAAAGCCAGTTAAGTCGAAACATACATAAACAAAACGAATTCCTTCGACTTACCCCCGTAGTGGGTCCACAGCGATCGCCCTCGGCTGGTCGAGGTCGTCCCAGAACAGGACCTTGCGGAACGACCCGTCGAGGTTGCTCACCTCTATGCGATTCGTCTCCGAGTCGGTCCAGTACAACTTCCGGCCGATCCAGTCGCACGCGAGGCCATCTGGTGACACCAGTCCATGGTAGACGACGCTTTCGACGATCTGCGACCCGTTCAACCACGACCTCTTTATGACCTCCTGCGTGACGTCGGTCCAGTAGATGGCGCCAGTGTCGTAGATGAAGTCGAGGGCTGCCGCGTCCTCGAGACTGCTCACGACTGTTGTCGAGTTGACCTGAGCGTGAGTCGCGTCAACGAGGCAGATGTTGCGACGGTTGGCATACAGCAACATTGGCAACCCTAGAAAGTGTCAGACATATGGTATGGTAAGGTAATACAAGGCATGGTAAAGTAAAATGGTATGCAAAAGTAAAGTATCCCCCAAGTGAGATGTAGGGGTGGCGCTCATCTCCTTTTCTTGAGCCGGTGATGGATGAATCCCAAGGACCTGGACATGGGGCCAGTGCATCGCAGGACTTGCTGTTTACTTCCCAGCTTACGCCGGTACCAAATTCTACTGCTTGGTGACAGCGGCACGTTGGGCGCAAACAACTTGGCGAGTGTCGTTACAGGGAGCCGAACCCACAACCGCATGATCATTGACCAAACGCATTACCAATAGACCACTGTGCCGCTCACAGTTGGAAGTGCATCTCGTAGGTCTTTCTTGAAGAAGTGCTACATAATTCTGTGACCAGTTACAACTAAAAAAATTACAGATATCCACAGTACATTGCAATCCATTCTTCAGTTTGCTTCGTTGTTCAAAGCCTTACGAGCCACAGATCTCTGAGACAATACATCAGAAACAACAGCTGAACAAAAAGCCTTTAGGGTTCTGTGGGCTGTTCTCGGTTCTCTGGATTGTTCTTCCGTTCTACCGTTCGTTGTTCGTCCTTCGTCTGCTAACCAAACACATCGATTATTCTGACTAATTGGCCTGGTGATAACCTGGCTGACAGGGTTAACAGCCCAGTCAAAATAAACGGCAGTCGACAAGGACCGACGCGGGTACAAGTGGGTCGGAATAAATCACGATGTCAGCCAGCACCGGATGAATCCGAGTCCCTCAAGGCATCCAGATAGGACGATTCCATCTCCAGGGAAGGAAGGAGAGAAGGTGGATACCTTTGGGTTCTGTCCTAGCACCGTCTGAATCCCAATCCCTCAAGGCGACCAGATAGGAATGCTCCGTCTCCAGGGAAGGAAGGAGAGATGGTGGATACATTCGGGTTCTCTCCTAGCACCAGATGAATCCCAGTTCCTAAAGGCAACCAGATAGGACGATTCCGTCTCCAGGGAAGAGGTGGCGGAAGCCTTCTGGTTCCAAATAGGAATGCTCCGTCTCCAGGGAAGGAAGGAGAGATGGTGGATACATTCGGGTTCTCTCCTAGCACCAGATGAATCCCAGTTCCTAAAGGCAACCAGATAGGACGATTCCGTCTCCAGGGAAGAGGTGGCGGAAGCCTTCTGGTTCCAAATAGGAATGCTCCGTCTCCAGGGAAGGAAGGAGAGATGGTGGATACATTCGGGTTCTCTCCTAGCACCAGATGAATCCCAGTTCCTAAAGGCAACCAGATAGGACGATTCCGTCTCCAGGGAAGAGGTGGCGGAAGCCTTCTGGTTCCAAATAGGAATGCTCTGTCTCCAGGGAAGGAAGGAGAGATGGTGGATACATTCGGGTTCTCTCCTAGCACCAGATGATTCCGTCTCCAGGGAAGAGGTGGCGGAAGCCCGAGTTATGCCTTAAGGATTTCACTTAGGAATTTAAGCATAGAGGTTTGAGAATTTTCCTACTGGCTCTGCCTCATGAGCCCACCTGGATCTCACCTCATCAGGCCATCTGGATCTTGCCTCATGAGCCCACCTAGATCTCGCCTCATGAGCCCACCTAGATCTCGCCTCATGAGCCCATCTGGATCGTGACTGGGTTTAACCACGGAGTCCATCCTGCACTGCCAGATCATTGGAAACCTGCAGCACTGACTTCCCATTGAGGACACGATTAGATTCGCAAAAGACCACCATATCGCACTACCTACACAACTATGTTGCATTTAATGAGACACTTGTGTCGAAGACAATGACCTTCAAGTTTACAAACAGTTCAACAATGCACTAGACATCCGATGTCGCACAACAGGACCAGGATCCGAACCCAGGTCCAAAGAGAAAAAGCTGATGCAATAGCCACTCGGCCACCTCTCTGCAGTACTGACAATACAGCAGCTTGTTTAGCCAGACTTCTGATAGGAGACAGTATTTCTCAAGAGTGCAGTGGCATGTCATTTATCACGCACCCGACAGTCCAAGCTTCCTGAGGGGCATGTCAGCAAAAAGACAACACAAAACACGAGTGAGAAACAGCAGAGGGCTTGCAAACGGGTCCCCCAACGTGAAACGGGACCCACCCTCTTAGACCAAGCCACGAGTTTACCCACGTCAGTCAGGAAAAGTTTACCCATGTCTTTCAACATGATACAAACAAGATATCGGAAATAAATGTTGGAACTGGAAGCGCAACCAAACCGAATCTATGCTCACATCACTTGGTCCAGCAACAGATCATGAGACCAGATACCAGACCAATTATTACAATACCAGACCAATTACTACGATACCAGTCCAATTATTATGACAACAGACCAATTATTAAGATACCAGACCAATTATTATGATAACAGACCAATTATTACGATACCAGACCAATGATCACGTTACCAGACCAATTATTACGATAACAGACCAATTATTACGATACCAGACCAATGATCACGATAACAGACCAATTATTAAGATAACAGACCAATTATCACGATAACAGACCAATTATTACGACACCGGACCAATTATTACGAAGACGTCAATTTATCAGACCAAATTATCTAATTGTGTTAAATGGTCCTGTGCCATGCTCCCAATCCTACAACTGCTTGTTCCTGCCTTCGTGTACTGACTGTGGGCAAGCTGTTTACAAAACCTGTCTCTGTGTGAAAGCAGAATATGGTACCGGCATCAGCCGCAAAACAGCGCCTCTGTTACCACAACCCAATGCATATTGGAGCCACTCCCAAGCCTGGAATTTACCAGCAAGAAGTGTGGAAAAACTTTGGATGGAAATGGGTGACAAGGACAATGTAACAGAGAGTGGATGAATGATATCAAAGATAGGTGCCAGAAGGATTTACACAGCTTCAGCATACTGGCACCACAGAGTATGGAGACATTCCTGAGACAACATGTGCGCTGGACACCTATGGGCTTTCTGCCCATGGATGGTGGTGGTGGTGGTAGTGGTGATGATGACGACGACGATGATGATGATGATGATGATGATGATGATGTCAGCTGCAAAGTGAAAGCTAAGTCCTGCAATGTACGGGACCCATGTGCGGGACCTTTGGATTCATCCACTGCTGGCTCAAGGGCTGCAGGGCAGAAAATGAACGCATGTCATACATTCAACCTAAGACTTGCAGCTTTACAGGTTTTACTTTAATTATCAAATACCAATCTTGCACGAGATGTGGTGCCCCTGAACTTCAGAATGCAAGGCCTGGAGACGTGCCCAGAACAGAGACGACTGCCAGCATATTGTGAAATGGCAATGTTCCAGAGGGGGGCAGGCCATAGATGACGATATGTATTTATATATGTATGCGTGTATGTATGTATGTGAGTGTATGTATGTATGCATGGACAAATTTACATATGTATGTGTGTGTATGCATGGATGTATGTGTATACATGTATGTATGTATGTATGTGTGTATGTGTATGTGTGTATACATGTATGCATTTATGTATGTATGTATGTATGTGTGTATTTATGTATGTATGTATGTATGTATGTATAAACTTGATATAGCGCCTTTTAAGTGCCTCACAAAGACATATGTATGTATGTATGTATGGATGTAGGTATGTATGTATGTATGTATAAACTTGATATAGCGCCTTTTAAGTGCCTCACAAAGACATATGTATGTATGTATGTATGGATGTAGGTATGTATGATGGATGGATAAATGTATGTATGCAAGTGTATGTATGCATGGATGCAAGTATGTATGTGTGTAAGTATGTATGTGCATCAAATATCAGTCATGGGATAAAAAACTGAATCCTTTGACAGTTAGCTGCTGTTTATATGAAGATTGAATGCGTTTGTGGGGCAAAGTTAAAACTGAGTCGAATTAGTGGTTGGCAGAGTTACAGTTTGTGGAATAAAACACCAGCCAGTCTGCTAACAGCAGGCACTAGTGTGGCTAAAAGCAGACACTAGTGTAGCTAACAGCTTAGTGTGGCTAGAATGCTTGCAGTCAAAAACTGACTGGTGTTGATGTGCATTCGTTGTCACCTGCCATCAGACACTTCTGTCTAAATGCTTCAAACACCACAGTAATGTCTGGCAATAGGCCACAGTGAATGTTATTACTAAACAGTTGATGTCTGGCTCCATTACAGCGGGTAAAGCATAATAAATGGAGAAAATGCATCCCTGTGGGAGATAGTCCCAACCAGTGAGGTGTAAGTTCACCCTGCCCTACACATGGCACCACGGACCGATCAGGGCTCGGACTGTCCGATCTGAACTCCATACACAGCACCAACATTATTACGTTTATCCACTATGACACTGAATTTGTGCCAAATCGATTTTCCCTTTGATTGATCGTGCGCGATTACGGTCGTAACTCTACCTACGCCTTTGGCTAAAGGCGCTAAAGAAATGCCGAACTATTTTTAATCTGTTTACTTTGGATTCATTTTTCTGCAAATAATTCTCTCTGTCGCTTTCTCCCTCTGTCTCTGTCTCCCTCTTTGTCGGTTCTATTTGCACATCGTGGTGCTTAGCAAAACCTTACCTTGCGAGGCAGCGGCCAGTGTGAGCAACAAAACACAAGTTGCCAGCCACATCATAGTTCACGGAAAACACTCAACGTTTCTTCAACGGCAGCAGAACGATTCTCGGCGCCATGGACGTCGAAATTCACACGACTAATCCTTTACGTGCGAAGAAATAGACGACATAACAACCTGTATCCAACAATTTACTCAAAGTTGTCCATCTTGACCTCAATATTTTGCACCTCAGCGTATTCATGCGCCCTACTGATCACTCAGTTGTCTGCAACCGCTCAGAAAATAGAGAGCAGATGCATCGCGTTTATCCTACGCCACTTTTTTGTAGATAATGTAATGTAAATCGTCAAAATTTACTGCGCTATATAAAGTAGCCTCTAAAACTTTAAGCAGCACAGGCTTATTTCTGCTACAGCTGTTAGCAGGTAGGTTGACGCTCGCTATTGGCCTACTTTTATGCAATATTAGCGCGTGTAACTTCTTGGAAAATACTTGTGATAACTCCTATATAAACATTGAAAAACTTGTTTAAATTATATTAGTGGACTTTTGATGGCACATCTTCTTGGTCGGTCTAAGATCTTAGTTAAGTTACGCTGATCTCGTTTCAGAAGTCTGACTCAATCGTATTCGTGAACTGGAAATTCTAAAGCGCTACTCAAAAGCTAAGTGCAGAGCACCAGCTTATTCATGAGCTCTGCGTCAAGTCAGCTGCCACGCTGTCTCTCTGCCTCACTTCTGGATCTGGACCTGGAGCCGAACCCTTTTTGCCTAACGATTTTCTTTTGACTGAGCGCCTGTGAATAAGCTGGTCCCTGTGACGTCTTTCGCTGGGTGCTGTAGAAATCTCGGGATTACTATTGGATGACTACTCCAATGCCAATACTATTAGTTTTCTCTCAAACCTTATTTAAAGCTAGATTTTTATCCCAAATACCTTAGAGTGTACTCGAAGATGCTTTAATACTTTTTATGGATTTATGCTTTTAGAGTTCTCTCGAACTTTATAAAAAGTTAGATTTTTAACTGTTTATAATATTGCATCGTTTTATACTGACTTTGTGCTACTGTACTTATTCACTGTTGTTGCAGTGTGGACGCTTCTCCCACGTTGATGAAGATTATACTTGCTTGCGTGTTTGCTTGCTTGCTTACTTACTTACTTAGATCGCTCTATTGGACCTTCGCCGCTTAGCCCTTTGGTGAAAATTCGACACTTCGCTGTTAATTCGCCAGATGGTCAGTTGATTACTTGTCGGTCTTAGCTTAACAAGAACTGACTAGAATACGTCTCAACGTGACTGTTTCCCTGTCTCTGTCTCTTTGCCTCTGTCTCTCTCCCTGTATGTAGAATTGTGTCTTATTATTTCTGCATTTATTAATCGCCACTACATAATGAGTAAGTTTTCAATCGATGGCGCTGAGCAATTGTGAGTGAAGGACTTGCTCAAGGTTTCCCTACACAGTGACTGTCTAAGGGCAGTAGGTTCTAACCCGTACTCTTCGAGTTACAAGCCAAGCACACTAACCAATCAGTTACCGTGACCCTTATGTGTGTGCCCGCGTGAGCGTGACAGAGATATTTGGTAGGGTAATCAGGCGAACGGGAAATCTGCCAGAGAAAGCCACAGGGTCAAAACAAATGCAAAAATATTCATTGATATTGTGGTCTCGCTTCTGTGACGTCATTTGCTTCGATAGGCGTAATGAAGTCAATAAACATGCGGGCTAATTAAATGCTAATTAAGCTTCTTGTACATACATTGGTTCTAAATGAGCCGGACTTGATGCCAATCGACTTCATCTGACATTTGCATTTTAGTTAACATTTTTTAATTCTTCAATTTCAGTTTCAGTTACCCATCGTGGCGTTGCCTATCTGTCTCGGTTGACTGACACTTGGTTGCCTATGGTTTGGATTTGGTGCGCCATCGATTGAAGCCCTGTATATGTGGCGGATTGGCCACAAGACAAGCCTGTTGGGTAAACGGCGGGAGTATCTATGACCCGCGTTAGGTAGCCATTAAATGCTGTGCTTATGTGCACGGTTCGGCCGCGTTACCTGTGTAGGATTTTTATAAATTAATTTTTATTAAATTTAAGCTTATTATAATAATAGTTTAATATTTAGGCCTAGCAAACTTCTTAGTATATTTTTAGTTATATAATGCATAAAATTGTTTTAATTTATAGGTCTCTAGATGTTTGTTTTAATCGAGCACTTTTAGACACCTTTATTTACGAATTTCTCACAGTGCTAGTATATAAGCAACCCGATGTAAATATGAAACGATGGGTTGAATAAAGCTTGTCGCATGGTGATTTGCTATTGACGTGAAGGATGGTTGCCTGCCTTCACATATACGAGTTACAGTGTTTTAATATCGTTCTGTGAGCGAATTCATAGCGTATACAAATATACGGACGAGGGTGACGTCCGGAGAAGCCCGTGTTCGATACGGTCCCGGTTACGATAAATATACGGACGGTAAAGTCCGCGGAAAAGACTAATCTGTGCGTTCCCGGCGGGACGACCGAGACAATCACTGTCTGGCTTCGGGCTGACCGCGCCGATCCGAGTGGAGCGAGGACTCTACCGTAGATCGCGAAGCGGCCTGGGCCACGGCGGTGGACGTTGAGGTTGGACAGAACCCGGGGAAAGACCCCGTTCGTGAGAAATAAATACAGGTCTGTGTAAAACAAGTGGGAAAGTTGCGGGAGCTACCCCGTTGACCGCGTAAGAGAAAAATCAGATCAGTGCGCTCCCGGGAACATCGCAGCCGTTGCGAACCAATCTGTGTGATTTCTGACTGACTCCGCGTTGGTCCAGCAGGGTTTGGGCCCACCTTGTTGGAACGTCGCGAGACGGTCGAGTAGGTCACGATAGCTGGTGAGCAGCCGCTGAGCGAGGCTCGGGGAAAACACGAATAGACAGGTCTGTGTGAACCCGGGGTAGCATCTGCCGTACGAGGAAAACCGGTCCGTGCGCTCCTGAGGAGATCGCAACCGAAACAAACCAATCTGTCTGATTTCTGACTGGCTCCGCGTTGGTCCGCAGGGTTTGGGCCCACCTTGTTGGAACGTCGCGAGACGGTCGAGTAAGTCACGATAGTTGGAAGATAACAGGTTGTGCGAAACTCGGGTAAAGTTGCGGCCGCGGTTCTCCCGGTCGAAATTCAGACAGCGGGGATACGGGAAGACCCGCGGATAATAACGCAGACCAAGTAGAGTCCCGGTACGTAAGAGACCGGAAACTAACGCAGACCAAGAAAATACCCGGTACATCATAGTCCGGGTCGGTTCCCCGATAACACCGGAGTCGAAACGGGAAGATACCGACTCCTCTATATGCTTGTCGCCACACACTGATCAGAGGACTGACTGAAGTGCGGGGAAGGGCCCCCTCGTGCGTAGGTCGGTGCGAAGGTCTGTGTGTTTTACAGAAGGTTAGAGAGGGGACCTTCTCTTGAGTGTTCCACAGGGGTATCCTATTCCCTGAAGCAGTGTTGGCCGTTAATTGCCAACAGAGATCTGGTGCGGAAACTTATTCCGGAAATCCTATACACGGAAATGGAGCGAGATAGTGGGAAGATGTGTCGCCCAATATCCTTGCGCCTAGGGCGGAAAGACACAGAGGCTCGTTGTGAGACTTCCCTGTTCCCGGAACCGAGAAAACGACTGGTGCCTGAAAATATTGGCGGTAACGGGAGAGTTACAAGATGTAGCATGGTTGTTACGAGAAAGTCCTCACGCAGAAAGGGAAAGACTATTGCCGGTAAAGGAACGAACCCTGTTCTGAGTAAAGGCCATCCTCAGGACGTTGCCCATCCGGCAACCGTGGAAGAGGCAAAGTCGGATCCCGAGACCGAGAGTTACAGTGTTGATTCCCTTAGGGAAGCGGCCCATCCTAGGCCTTCCTTGGAGAGAACAGACACTATTCGAAGAGATGATACGGAACGACCATTGTACAGTGAGAGTGAAAGGGGCAGTGAGGCAGGTGGCTCTGAACGTAGAACTGGGCTAGAGTTACCCCCACCCCATGGACAGTTAGCCCGACCGAGAACGCCACAAAGTGGTACCAGAAGTGGGGTACCAGCGTTTTCTTTCCGTAGACCAGAGGAAGTTCTTGAAGATGCAGATGACGAGTCAGAGGATAATCCCCACCTTGAGCAGGCAAGTGTGGACTACCGCGGTGCTCGCCCAAAGATATTTCCAGATACGCGAACGTTGTCTAAAGAAATGGCTGCACAAGACGCGGCTAATACAATTGAAACTGAAGCTGGAACCCAGAGAGATCTTGAGAGAAATTTGTTCTCTCTCGCAGGTTACGAAAAGTGGTCAAGAATGGTCCCATGGATGACAGAAATGGCTGAGGAAAACGAGAGTTATTATATACACGGGAATATTGTGGAAGGTATACCAAGAGCCTTTGAACAGGTTGGAGGACCGCGACCTACAGGCAGAGAGAATGAAAGTACTTTTGGGATACGTTGGTGTTTGGATGATGAGGTAGGTTCGTTGGTGGCTGACCAAGACCGTGGCAGTTCTACCAGAAATCAAATGGACTGGATGGCTGAGATGTCTTACCTACGGCAGACTGTGATAACTTTGAGTAAGAGGCTGGAAGAAATGTCAGTTCTAACGACTCATCCCTCAGACGTGTTCCGAAGTGTAATTTCGGGGAACCCTAAGGGCCCAGGTAACCCGGAAGATCGCCGAGGAAACATTGAGGACGAAGTGTCGGGAAACTCGCGGAGCCAAGGTTACCCAGAGAAACTAGAACTTTCTCAAGGCGGACAGTCGAGAAAATTGTGGAGGCGATTTCCGCCTAAAAAATACGAAGCTGAGGTGAGACAGTCTTCGTCAGATGGCGCGACCGATTCAGAGACAGACAGATATGCGGTATCGAGTGACAGAAATTCTGGTCCGAAGATTGTCCGTGAACGTGAAAGACGCAAATCTTACCAGAAGTTTGGCCGAGAGACATCGGATCGGGAAAGATCCCGCGAAAGTGTGAGACGCGGAAAGTACCTGGAAACCGACAAAGAGACAATTAGTCGGGAAGTTCGGGAAATGTCCCGCGAAAGTCAGAGACACGGGAGAAACCCGGAAACCAATAGAAAGGTTTTTGATCGAAAAGAACGGGAATGGTCCGGCGAAAGTGAGAGATGCGGAAAGTACCCGGAAAACGACAGAAATGCTTTTGGTCGAAAACCTCGGGAAATGTCCCGCGAAAGTCAGAGATGCGGGATTTACCGAGAAACTGGGAGAGATACGTTTGCCTCGGGAGCTCCCGTCAAATACGAAAGACGCTGCGAAGACCGAGAAACGGATAGAGAGCTTTCTGCTTGGGAAGCCACACGAGAGCGACGCTCTACAGGCCAGAATACTAAGTTCAAAGAACGTAGCCACTTTGGCATGAAGACGGCGGAGAGTGACGCCGACAGCGGCTCGGAAAATAAACCCGACAGAGCCCAGAAGCCCAGAATGAGTGATGTTGGCGGCCGCGCCCGGAGACGTACGGATACCGGGGAAACTTCCCAGAGATTTCGTACTAAAGTCAAAGAGGCAGATTTCGGGAATTCCGCGGGCCATGTAACCGACCAGCATCGGTCTACATTGAGTAGTGCAGAGGAAAGTGAACCAAGTGATCGTGAGATGCATACGAAGAATTATAAAAAGCGTATGGAAAAGACGCCTATTACTCAGAAGAGAAACGTAAAGGCGACCGACCGAGGGATACGAATTAAACTTGAAAAATATGATGGAAAAACGGCGGTTGCCGCATTTTTGGCGAAATTCGAAGTCTGTGCTCGTTGTAACGCATGGAGTGACCAAGAGAAAGCAGACCAATTAATGTGTGCTCTGACAGGGCCCGCATCTCAACTGTTGTGGGATATGGGTGCACACCAAAATGTAACCTGGGTTGAACTCGTTGAAAGGCTTAAAGCCAGGTATGGATCCGAAGACCAGACCAGTCTTTATCGAATGAAACTTCGCACTTACAGACAGGCTCCAGGAGAAAGCTTGAGCAATGTAGTGCAGGAAATAAGGAGGCTGATGGCTTTGGCCTATCCGGGACCCACAAGCGATATTGTCGAAACGGTTGCTTGCGACGCTTTCATTGATGCGCTCGCTAACCAAGATTTGGCTCAGAAGGTGCGAGAGAAAGAACCAGCTAACCTTGAGGCTGCGTATAAGCACGCAGTTCGATTAGACGCTTATGGTCGATCTTCATCACAGGCTACTGATATTGACCGTAGGCATGGCCGAGTTAAAGTTACAAGAGAGGATCGAAAACCCTCGGTTGCCGACGAGCAACAAAATCGTCGGTTGGAAGATCTGGAAAGGGAGATTAAGAATCTGTCTAAAGAAATTGGGCGATTTGCCAGTAAACAAGATTCCAGTCTTGTACTGGGAAAACCGCAAGAGAGAGAGGGCGGTTTAGAAGGAGGCGCTGATGGTCAACGGAAAACCGATCCGAACGTTACGCAGAAACGGTTATTTCCGCAAGGACGGTTGAGAAACCCTGATATCGAGTGTTACATCTGTAGACAAAAAGGGCACATAAAAAGGTTTTGTCCTCAACGAGTTTTCGAAACCGGTAGAGAAAGCAGTAACAATGAACCTCCTAAAGCAGAACACATACAAGAGGAAGTTCAGAATCGCCTGGTCAAGGGTAGCAGGATGGCTTATGTCGTCGCTAGACTAGAAGGGAAGCGACTTCATTGTCTGATGGATTCCGGGAGTGAGATGTCACTTGTGCCACGACGTCTTGTACTGAACACAGAGTTAGCACCATCGGAGCAGCGTCTCTTAGCTGCGAACGGAAGCGAGATCAAAGTGGACGGTGAAACTACGCTGAAGATTCGTATTGGAAAGAAGTTGTACCAGTTACCATGTTTAGTGACAGACCAAGTGACCGAAGTGATCTTGGGATTGTCCTGGCTAGAGACCAACCAGGCTAGATGGGACTTTGCTAGTCGCTCTGTATGGTTAGGGAGCGAAAGAATCCCTCTAAAAGAAGCCGTTGCTGAATCTATGTGTCGAAGAGTAGTTGTTCAGGAAGACACTGTAGTTCCTCCTAGGAGCGAGGTTGACGTTCCAGCATCAGTAGTATATCCGCATTTCCGAGAGGATAACGGAGACTGGACCACCGTGCCAGCGGAACTGACACCAGACCTAATGATAGGACGCACCTTGGTTACAGGAAAGGAACCGAAAGTGTGGATAAGAATGTTGAACGTTGGGAACAAAAACTCGCTTGTCAAGAAAAGGACCGAATGTTGGTTGGAACGTGTTGAATTGATTGATGCCGAAGATAAACAGTTCCGGGAAGAGCAGAAAAATACGGAAGAAGAGACATCTTCGAAGATCCGTATGGTGACTGGAGTGACAGAGCAGTCGAGCAAACCTGAGGCAGAACAGGTCCTGAAACGATTATGGGAAGAGGTTCCACCTGACGTTTCAGAGGATGAGCGGAGACGGTTACGTGAATTAGTGCTTTCCTACAGCACAACGTTTTCGCTGAGTGAGAGTGACCATGGGTTTACTTCGATAATACAGCATGAAATTGATACCCAGCAAGAGAAACCTGTTCGTCAACCACTCAGACGACAGCCACTTTCTATGTTGCCAGAGATTGATTGTCAGGTAGAAGATATGTTGAACCAAGGAATTGTGGAGCCATCAATGTCAGATTGGGCATCCAATGTCGTAATGGTAAAAAAGAAAGATGGCAGTATGCGCTTCTGCGTGGATTACAGGCAGTTAAATCTTAAAACGCGCAAAGACGCCCATCCGTTACCTCTAATCCGTGAGAGTTTGGATACACTTGGAGGAGCCAGATGGTATAGTACATTCGATCTGAGGTCAGGGTACCACCAGATGGCCCTGCACCCGAGAGACAAGCATAAGACCGCTTTTGTGACAAGAAGGGGAAGTTTCCAATTCAGAGTGTTGCCATTTGGATTGTGTAATAGCCCCGCTTCGTTTTGTCGGTTAATGAACTTGGTCTTGGCTGGACTTAATTACGATATTTGTCTAGTTTATCTAGACGATATAATTGTGTTCTCCAGGGATGTAGAGACACATATGCGACGTTTAGAGATGGTGTTCAAAAGACTACGAGAGTATAATCTCAAACTGAAGCCATCCAAGTGCCACCTGCTTCAGCAGAAAGTGTTGTTCCTTGGACACATATTGAGTGATGAAGGGGTAGCCACAGACCCGAATAAGGTCAAGGCTGTGGAAGAATGGACCGTTCCTCGGAACTTGCGACAAGTGAGATCCTTTGTAGGACTTTGCTCATATTATCGACGGTTCATACCAGATTTCGCGGTGATCGCCCAACCGCTCCACTTCCTTACCAGGAAGAATGTTCCGTTTCGATGGACCGATGAATGCCAAGAGGCTTTCGAGGAACTAAAACGAAGGCTTGTCACTTCACCAGTATTGGCACTACCCAATGATGATGGACAGTATATATTGGACACTGATGCCTCCGCTTATGCCATCGGAGCGGTGTTATCCCAGGTACAGGAAGGACAAGAAAAAGTGATTTCCTATGCAAGCAGACTATTATCGTCGGCTGAGCGAAATTATAATGTGACCAGAAGAGAATTGTTAGCTGTGGTCTACTTTCTCAAAGAGTTTCGTCAGTACCTGTTGGGCAGAAAATTCCTTCTGCGGACGGACCATTCCGCGCTTCAATGGTTGCGCAGGACTCCGGAACCGATCGGTCAGCAGGCTCGATGGTTGGAGACGATAGAAGAGTTTGACTTAGAAATTTGTCACCGAGCAGGGACAAAACACGGGAATGCAGATGCGATGTCCAGGGGCCCGTCTGAAGGACAATGTATTGAAGACAGTAAACGATCGATGGGAGAGGCAGCGTGGGTACGTCCAATCGAAGAGGTACCGCCCGTAGATTTGACCGATGGAAATTCAGGCCAGGAAGCTGGTTGGACTAAAGAAATTCTACGAAGAGAACAGCAGAACGATCGTAGTATTGGTCCAGTTCTTAGTTGGAAGGAGTCCAATCACCATCCAACCGAACAAGAACTCTCGCCTTCTGGCGAAGAAATCAAAGTAATGGTGAGCAACTGGAATCAGTTGGAAGTGCTTCAAGGCGTGTTGCACAGAGGCTGGGTTCAAGGCTGTACCGGGCAAGTTGAACGTTATCAGTTGGTCGTGCCCTCATCTCGACGAAAGGAGATGCTTGAACTGACGCATGGAAGTTTCGCTGGAGGACACTTTGGGATCCGCAAGAGCATGAGTCAGTTACAACGTCGGGCATTTTGGCCAGGTTGGAAAGACGATGTTAGACGGTTTTGTCAACGTTGTGATCGCTGTGCTCGGTATAGACGAGAAAAGCCGCCAAGACAGGGTTATTTGCAGAGTCCGCTGGTAGGCGAGCCAATGGAGAGATTTGGAATTGATATTACTGGACCACACCCGGTATCGAGCAAAGGGAACAAATACATCCTGACCGCGATAGATTATTTCTCTCGTTGGGCTGAAGCATTACCTATCAGAAACCAAGAGGCCGTTACTGTTGCAGAAACTCTAATGGTGCATGTCTTTTCTCGATTCGGTATGCCACGCCAGATATTGACCGATCAAGGACCCTGTTTCGAATCAGCCCTGTTCAAAGAGCTGTGTAAACTAATGGAGATTGATAAAATACGGACGACTCCCTATCGGCCGTCGGGCAACGGAATGATCGAAAGGTTTCACCGAACCCTGAACATGTTGATCGGGAAAGTGGTATCGGAACGACAGAAGGACTGGGACGTTCATGTACCATATGTGATGGCGGCATATCGGTCGACGGAACATGAAGCTACCCAAAGAACTCCTAATTTCCTGTTCTTGGGAAGAGAGAATCATACGCCATTAGATTTGATACTTGCCCAGATAGTGGAACGTGAGAGTTCTTCCTACAGTGACCTGGAAGAATATGTGGACAAACAGAAAGAAAAAATGGAAACTGCTTATCGTCTAGTACGGGAGCAACTGAAGAGAACTGCAGAAAGAAAGAAGAAAACGTACGACCTACGAGTGAGACCTAGTCAGTTTTCATATGGAGACTGGGTTTACTATTACTACCCTCGGCTTAGGAGCGGAAGGAAAGCGAAATGGGCCCGCTTCTACACGGGACCATTCTTGATTGTTCAAGTTCTGAGTCCGGTGTTATATCGGATACAGAAGAATTCCAAAGCCACACCACTGGTGGTTCACGTCGATAAATTGAAGCCTTATCACGGTAAACCTCCGAAGACTTGGTTACCAGAGAAAGAGGATAACCATATTGTCGACGTCGGAAACTTAGAAGCCCTGTCTCGAGAGCAAGAACCGGAGGTTGAATTGGAGGACCCTCAAGGCACCTCGGCGGAATTGACTGTTCCCGAGACATGTGACGAAGCGAACCCTCCTCGACGACCGATTCGGCCGCCTCGTTGGATGGACGATTACTATTGTTAGACACAACGGCGAGTGATTCTTAAGAGTGACTTTCGAAGCTACCGAAAGAAAACAAGAGTCCCTTCGCGAGGACAATGATAACCGCTTAATTGCGGGAGTTTAAACGACTGTTTTCGAATACTGAATGTTTAGTTTGCTTTTGATGTGAAATTTCATTTGGACTGTGTATGCTTACTTAGCTATGAGTTGCTGTATTATATGTACCGTTTAACTGCGAAGATTTTGCAGACTGATTACAAAATACGAAGTGTGTGTTGCGTGTTGATGGAAATTTATGTTGGAAGTATCGTAGTTTTAAAGTGTAACTGCGATGATGACACGCGATTACCGTTTATTTGCGAAATGGTATGGATTGTTCAAGATTACGTATTGTGTTTCTTTTGATCATAATTCTTGTCTGTAATATGTTAGTACCGAAATGTATAAAGACTTGAGGTACTAAATACCGCTTAATTGCGGAGGGTTTAAGACAGGTTGGAGTAAGAGATTTACGTTTCTGTTTGATGACAATTTGTACTGCGCTAATAATTTCGGTGTAACGATTGGCAGTACTAGTGCTTTAACTGCTGAGTTCGTGTTTAACAGTAAATATTGAGTTTCTGTGATGTACTGTATTGCGTTAACATGCACGCCTGTTTTAATTGCGGAAAATCGCTGATATGTTCAACGTGTGAGACTTGAGTATTTGATGTACATAATTTCGATTGGACTTTGTTTGTATATCATTCGTCAATGCTGTCGCAACAAGCCGCCGCATTGGCTGGCACTTGTATAGTTAGATATTGCGGTAGTGATGTATGTTAGGTTGCGATTGTATAGATGCTTCTTGTATAGTTTCTTTTAATTTGATTGCATTGTACTGTTATTAGCGATGTTTGTAAATAGTTTTTACTTAAAAAAAAAAAAAAAAAAAAAAAAAAAAAAAAATATTATTTAGACCACAGAGCGATGCGGGCCTGCTGGTTTAGCTGTTGCCTTGTCAGTATTTTTCAGGGTTGAACACGCATGAGCTGATGTGATGGAGTTGGTGCGTATTGACAGGATCGGGAGATAGTTGGTGACTTTTCTCTCCTGGGTCTCCTTGCCAGTTGTGGTTAGGTAGAGCTCAGTTTCATGACAGAGGGCCACGTTAAGGTTGGTGATCTGGTGAACTGGACAGGTTGCCAGTAGGGTGGAGGTTTGAGTCTCTTGCACCAGTAATTAGGCTGTCGCTAGTACGGGTGGCTGGAGTTGGCACTGGGCCTGTGGGCTGTAGGCTCACCCAGTTGTTGAGGCTCTCACCGTAGGCTGGCGTACGTGCATGGTTGCAGAGGTTTTCGGGTCTGGATTGAGTACTGGTCGGAGTAAGTCGTCCAGATGACCGAGGTTTTCCGCCCTATAACCGAGGTATATTGGTTCCTTGCTCTCTAGTTTGATCTGAGTTGGAGATGTTCCTGTGTCACGATCGATTTAGGTCCCCGGTTTTGTCGGAGATGCTCCGCATCTAAGTAAGGTGGGGAGAGTGTGGCGGATTGGCCACAAGACAAGCCTGTTGGGTAAACGGCGGGAGTATCTATGACCCGCGTTAGGTAGCCATTAAATGCTGTGCTTATGTGCACGGTTCGGCCGCGTTACCTGTGTAGGATTTTTATAAATTAATTTTTATTAAATTTAAGCTTATTATAATAATAGTTTAATATTTAGGCCTAGCAAACTTCTTAGTATATTTTTAGTTATATAATGCATAAAATTGTTTTAATTTATAGGTCTCTAGATGTTTGTTTTAATCGAGCACTTTTAGACACCTTTATTTACGAATTTCTCACAGTGCTAGTATATAAGCAACCCGATGTAAATATGAAACGATGGGTTGAATAAAGCTTGTCGCATGGTGATTTGCTATTGACGTGAAGGATGGTTGCCTGCCTTCACATATACGAGTTACAGTGTTTTAATATCGTTCTGTGAGCGAATTCATAGCGTATACAAATATACGGACGAGGGTGACGTCCGGAGAAGCCCGTGTTCGATACGGTCCCGGTTACGATAAATATACGGACGGTAAAGTCCGCGGAAAAGACTAATCTGTGCGTTCCCGGCGGGACGACCGAGACAATCACTGTCTGGCTTCGGGCTGACCGCGCCGATCCGAGTGGAGCGAGGACTCTACCGTAGATCGCGAAGCGGCCTGGGCCACGGCGGTGGACGTTGAGGTTGGACAGAACCCGGGGAAAGACCCCGTTCGTGAGAAATAAATACAGGTCTGTGTAAAACAAGTGGGAAAGTTGCGGGAGCTACCCCGTTGACCGCGTAAGAGAAAAATCAGATCAGTGCGCTCCCGGGAACATCGCAGCCGTTGCGAACCAATCTGTGTGATTTCTGACTGACTCCGCGTTGGTCCAGCAGGGTTTGGGCCCACCTTGTTGGAACGTCGCGAGACGGTCGAGTAGGTCACGATAGCTGGTGAGCAGCCGCTGAGCGAGGCTCGGGGAAAACACGAATAGACAGGTCTGTGTGAACCCGGGGTAGCATCTGCCGTACGAGGAAAACCGGTCCGTGCGCTCCTGAGGAGATCGCAACCGAAACAAACCAATCTGTCTGATTTCTGACTGGCTCCGCGTTGGTCCGCAGGGTTTGGGCCCACCTTGTTGGAACGTCGCGAGACGGTCGAGTAAGTCACGATAGTTGGAAGATAACAGGTTGTGCGAAACTCGGGTAAAGTTGCGGCCGCGGTTCTCCCGGTCGAAATTCAGACAGCGGGGATACGGGAAGACCCGCGGATAATAACGCAGACCAAGTAGAGTCCCGGTACGTAAGAGACCGGAAACTAACGCAGACCAAGAAAATACCCGGTACATCATAGTCCGGGTCGGTTCCCCGATAACACCGGAGTCGAAACGGGAAGATACCGACTCCTCTATATGCTTGTCGCCACACACTGATCAGAGGACTGACTGAAGTGCGGGGAAGGGCCCCCTCGTGCGTAGGTCGGTGCGAAGGTCTGTGTGTTTTACAGAAGGTTAGAGAGGGGACCTTCTCTTGAGTGTTCCACAGGGGTATCCTATTCCCTGAAGCAGTGTTGGCCGTTAATTGCCAACAGAGATCTGGTGCGGAAACTTATTCCGGAAATCCTATACACGGAAATGGAGCGAGATAGTGGGAAGATGTGTCGCCCAATATCCTTGCGCCTAGGGCGGAAAGACACAGAGGCTCGTTGTGAGACTTCCCTGTTCCCGGAACCGAGAAAACGACTGGTGCCTGAAAATATTGGCGGTAACGGGAGAGTTACAAGATGTAGCATGGTTGTTACGAGAAAGTCCTCACGCAGAAAGGGAAAGACTATTGCCGGTAAAGGAACGAACCCTGTTCTGAGTAAAGGCCATCCTCAGGACGTTGCCCATCCGGCAACCGTGGAAGAGGCAAAGTCGGATCCCGAGACCGAGAGTTACAGTGTTGATTCCCTTAGGGAAGCGGCCCATCCTAGGCCTTCCTTGGAGAGAACAGACACTATTCGAAGAGATGATACGGAACGACCATTGTACAGTGAGAGTGAAAGGGGCAGTGAGGCAGGTGGCTCTGAACGTAGAACTGGGCTAGAGTTACCCCCACCCCATGGACAGTTAGCCCGACCGAGAACGCCACATATATTATACAACGGCGCCATCTATCTATTCAGTAAAATTGTATAGCGACTCTGCAATAAATTTATGCTCAGAAAAGGGTCCTTGCTAAGAAAATCGGAATTTTTGCGGTAGTCTATCACCCAATGGCCAGCGTGTTAGGTAAATGGTAGGATTTAAATGTAATGTTCACGGTTTTATATAGCGACCGTATGACCTCGACCCTGCTCATTTTTCATCGGATTTATTCGTGCGATTTACTGTGCCACTGCTACCCGTTTCAATTGGTGCGTTTAATTAAGAAATAGTCGTAGTTCCTCAGTTTAACGACATCTTTTGGCATCAAAAGCCGTTGACGTCGCCCTCCTCCTTTATCCAGACTTGGGACTCGCACTACCCCAACAATGCATTGATGGAGTTTTCGCAAATAGTAATTCCTCAGTTTAACGGCATCTTATGGCATCAAATTCCGTTGACTCCCATTGGAAAAATGTTTTGTACAGTTTTCACCGTTTTTGTAACGAATGGATCAGTTCATTAGAAATGTAAAAATATATAGCGTTTGACAAATATATAGCGTTCAGCACAAGCACCTTAAAGGTGTCTAACCACAACCTAATATTTGTAAAGTATAAATGTAAACGTATACACTTTTCTTTAGCGATCGTATGGCCTCGACCCTGCTCATCTTACGATGAATTTATCTGGTAAGTTCTTTCACCCCTGCTGCCCGTTTCAATGGGCGCCACGCCATTTAAGGTCCCCGTGTGTGGACCGTGCTAGCCCGAGATTCAAATCTACGAAATATAATATAGGCGATCGGTATGCGAACCAGCAGATGCCAGTATCACTACCGCCGTCTATTGAATTCAGCTGTAAACGAGTACCTATGACTTACAAACAGCTGAAGATTGCAAGCCATCGATTTAAAGAAGGATGTCCACAGCTGAGACTGAAATACGACAAAAGGAGGAGAAAACATAATTTTATTCATCTGCTGACTTTCATCTTATCCTATCCTGACACCCCTTCTTCCTCTTTTCTCTCTCTCTCCTCTCAAACCCCAAACACCATCCCCCGTAGCTGCCACGCTGTCTCTCCGTCTGACTTTTGGATCTTGACCTGGAACCGGCCCCTTTTGCCTATCGATTTTGTTTTGACTGAGCGCCTGAATAAGCTGGTCCCTGCGGCGCGGCTTTCGTTGGGCGCTGTAGAAATCTTGGAATTAGATTACGAACTTGAATCTTGACCTGGAACCGTTTCTAGCCCTCCTGTCTAACGATTTTGTTATGACTGAGCGCATTTGAATAAGCTGGTTCCCGCGACCTAGGAAAAGTTGGGCGCTTTAGAAATCTCGAGTTTACGATTACAATTACAATCGTCTTGCCCTGTCCTCCGATTCCTCTCCCAAAACACGGGTCTTTATCCTCCTCCTATCCTAATTGTCGTCCCTAACTCTTCACCCTCATCCTCCAAGTCATGTGTTCCTCATCCTCGTCGTTTTATTCATCTCCTACTCCGTACTCTTCCTCATTTTCCTCTTGCTTCTCCAACTCCTATCCTCATCTTCACCTTCCTCCTCCTACTCCAATTTCTTACTCTTTCTTCAGTTCAATTCCTCCATCTATTCCTCCTCCTCGTCTGCCTCCTTTCCTCTTCCTCCTCCACTGCCATTTCCTATTCCTTCTCCGCCTTCTTCTCAACTTCCTTCTCTAACGTCATTCCCTTCCTACTCTTCCTTCTCTTCATCATCTTTCTCCTCCTCTTTCTATTCATCTTCCTCTTCCTCTTCCTACCATTTATCTTCCTCCTCCTATACTATTCCGTTCCTCACTTTTCTCCTCCTTCTCCTCTTTCTCCTCCTCCTTGTTTCTCTCTTCCTCTTCTTCTTCTTTTTTATATTCTTCCTCTTTCTCCACTTTATCTTCCTCTTTCTACCCTATTCCCTTTATCGTCTTTCTCTTCGATCCTCTCCTCCCTCCTCTTGTTCTTTCTCCTCCTCTTTCTATTCCTCTTCCTCTTTCTATTACTCCTCCTCCTTTTCCTCCCTTTCATCTTTCTCCTGCTATCCTATTACCTTCATCGTATTTCTCCTCCTTCTCCTCTTCCTTCTCCTCCTCCTTGGTCCTCTCTTCATCCTGGTCCTCCTCCTCTTCCTCCTCTTCCTACTCCTCTTCCTTCTCTTTCTCCTTCTCCTCCTCCTTGGTGCTCTCTTCTTCCTCCTCCTCCTCCTCCTCCTCCTCTTCATAGTCATCTTCCTTCTCCTCTTTATCTTTCTTCTCCACCTCTTCCTCCGGCTCCTCTCCTTTCGCTCTGCCATGTGACTTAACGCAGTCCATGCATCTCCAAGCGGTCAGTGGCTTCCATTTAATACGCACGCCGTGTCCAGCAACGTCCAGCCGAACTGGACAGTCCCCAATGGTCACTCGCTCGATCGACCGAGCTCCCGGTAGGCCTATTAGGACTTCCGGGAGAGGACCGTCGTCTGACCGCCCTACCAAGCGGTTAAGGCAGTCTCTGTGTGTCACGCTGGTTGCAATATGAGGTCTTAGACCATGGCAGACAGTGAACTGTGCTATCGTTAGGCTTTTAAAGTCTCTAATTCAGTCGGGTCTGTGCCTATCGATTTTGTTTTGACTGAGCGCCTGTGAATGAGATTGTTCCCACGACTTAGCTTTTGCTTGGCTCTGTATGAATCTCGAGATTACGATTACGACTACGATATGGAGGAGGCATATAGCAGCTTTATATATTGATTTTCTGAAGAAATCCGGACATTGCGATTACGATTACATTTCGCTTTGGACGAAATTCGACTACCCGGAGTTTAGTCCATATCGTACAGCGCCATTCTCGTGCACTTACAAGTCAACAATTAAATTCATTCGAATTGTGATTCGAGTACTCGTAATTAATAACCGTTCTGAGCGCTGAAGAAAAAGCTACTTACAGCACTACACAAATTGTCATTGCATATCATTATAGTACGGTTTGCGAATCGCAACTACATAACCTTTCAAAGAACATCTTACAGTATATTTCATCACGCTACGTTACTTTACAGAACCCGAGTTCACGAAATCTTCGTTTCGGGAGCGGAATCTGTCCAGCTTTCCTGATGTTTTAAGCCACTTCGGGGTAAGCAGTCAACCCACACGGTGAGGAGCAGGATGGGTCGATGCAGTCCCCGTTGGCTGATCAACTGCCAGCGGCCTTGCGCAGACTGCAGACGTTCCTTCGAAGGCTGTAGATGTGGCCACTCCCTGAAGAGGGTCAAGGTCGGATGTACAAGGACCTATCTCGTCGTCCTCAACTTCGTGTTTCTGGTGAGTAATGGCGCCATATAAATTTCGACATTTGCATGGTATGGTATTGTAATCTGCTGTGTTGAATTGCATTGCATTGTTCTGCATTGTATTTCATTGTATTGTATTGAATTGTATTGTATTAAATTATAGTACATTGTATTGTATTGTATTGAATTGTATTGTATTGTATTGTAATTTATTGTATTGTATTGTATTGAATTGTATTGTATTGAATTGTATTGTATTAAATTATAGTACATTGCATTGTATTGTATTGTATTGAATTGTATTGTATTGTAATTTAATGTATTGTATTGAATTGTATTGTATTGAATTGTATTGTATTAAATTATAGTACATTGCATTGTATTGTATTGTATTGAATTGTATTGTATTGTAATTTATTGTATTGTATTGTATTGAATTGTATTGTATTGAATTCTATTGTATTGTATTGTATTGTAAATGGCATCCGGGTTAGTATTGCTTTCAACATTGTCGGGAAATTTCGTTGGCCCAGCTGCCGTTGAGTTGCTGGTCTGGTTCTTTGTACTGGCCTTGCATTGGCCCTGAGCTGGCCTTGAACTGGCCCCGCATTAGCTGTGTACTGGTTCCGCACTGGCCCTGCACTAGCTGTGCACTGGTCCTGGACTGGCCCTGCATTGGCCCTGTATTAGCCGTGCACTGGCCCTGTAACCCATACAGGTCATACACAGGCCGCGTACTGGCCCAGCATTGGGTCTGTACTGGCCCAGCATTGGTCCTATACTGGCCCTGCAGTGGCCCTGTATTACCCGTGCACTGGCCCTGGCTCAACATTGGCCCTGCACAGGCTCTGCAGAGGCTCTGTACTGGCCCCGCATTGGCCCTGTACTAGCCGAGCACTGGTCCATCATTGCTGGACAAGCATTGGCCCTCAGTGGCCCTAGATTGTCCCAGGAAGCATACCGGCGTGTGGCCCATCCATCATAGCTTCTAAGTCCTGGCGACGTAATCTACTTACTTGTTTACTGCGCCATAAAACGATATCGTCTGTCTAATGAAGTCCTTTAAATGCATGACGTTTTCGATTCGATGTACATATAAGTTGCCTGCGTCTTAGAGCGTTTGCGTGTAGACGGGATGGACCCGAAAGCCGATAATAAGGCAGGAAAGCGGCCTCTTTCGGCAAAAACGTTGATTAATTTGTTGGCAGTAAGCAGATTGCCAGGACTCGGAACTCATATTGCCCTACTTACTTTTCTAGTCATTTGATGTCTTCGCTACTGTATTCACCAGCCTTGTTATGCTCTCACTCGTGTGTGTTTCATCGTTCCTTCGTGACCTTACTCTTAACAGAATCCGAACTCCTTTTCTATGATGCTTGAAGCAACACGTTTGCTAAAATTTATCTCTTGTTGAACCATCTCCCCTGTTATGCCCTCCCTCAAAGGGTGAGGGTAGCAGTAACGGTAAAGGTAAGGGTAATTAAAGGTAAGGCAAGGAAAGGTATTATTATTTCTGCATTTATTATGCGCAAGTATCTAATAGCCAAGCATCAATCGATGGCGCTGAGCAATTGTGAGTGAAGGACTTGCTCAAGGTCCCTACACAGTAACCGTTTCAGGAGAGAAGGCTCGAACCCGTAATCTTTGCGCTACAAGCCAAACGCCCTATCCAATCGGCTACCGTACCATAAGGTAAGTCAAGGGTAAGATATGGTAAGTGTAATATAAGGTAAATAGCCCATTTTGTTATATAAGCGGAAATTTACAATTGTTCACGCTCAAAGTGGACTCAACTGCGTTTAAGTAATGTAGTTCGTCAAATAATTTATATAGAGCATATATTCCGTAGGCAATCAAGGGGCCAGCGACTACATCGGGTCTATTCATTCTTCTGAGATGAAACAGGGTCAGCATATGAGCGTCTAATCGTGGAGCCTCATGCGAAGATGCAGCGTTGGATGCGTTACTTAACGGCTTCTTTCCCGCATCGATCGATATGGCTGGGTCCTTATATATATATATATATATATATATATATATATATATATATATATATATATATATATATATATATATATATATATATATATATATATATATATATATATATATATATATATATATATAT
Organism: Norana najaformis; assembly: GCA_964023275.1. Lineage (NCBI taxonomy): Eukaryota > Metazoa > Annelida > Clitellata > Crassiclitellata > Hormogastridae > Norana > Norana najaformis. The sequence continues at coordinate 34,111,354 of OZ029919.1, read as the reverse complement.
ATATATATATATATATATATATATATATATATATATATATATATATATATATATATATATATATATATATATATATATATATATATATATATATATATATATATATATATATATATATATATATATATATATATATATATATATGAGTGCTTGAGGGCGTCCGTTAGGGTCGCCTTTGTGTACGGGAACCGAGAAGGAGGAGGGTGGGGAGAAGGAGGAGGATTGGGAGAAGGAGCAGGATGGGGAGAAGGAGCAGGGTGGGGAAGAGGAGGATGGAGAGAATGAGGAGGATGGAAGAAGGAGAAGGAAGAGGAGAAGAAGGAGGATCAGGAGAAGGAAGAGGATCGGTAGAAGGAAGAGGAAGAGAAGGAGAAGAAGGAGGAGGAGGAGGACAAAGAGCAGCAGAGACTTAGAAACAGGAAAGGAACAAGAGGTAGAGACATAGGAGACAGACATACATACAGACAGACAGACAGACAGACAGACAGACGGACAATGATTTCCATGATATGCCGCCTACTTTGAGTGACACAATGCAATTGGTTCCTAACAGATTTATCTTAATCGCCTTAGACAGGAAAACGATTTCAAAAAGGACTCTAGCTACGCATAATACACAGACGAAGGCAGACAGACACATACAGAATGGGCCACACATCGATATGTGGACTAAAATAGAACTACTACTTTTTACAATGCATCTGACACGTACATACATTCATACATACATATATACATACGTACGTATATACATCCATCCATCCATATATATATATATACATACATTCATACATACATATATACACACATACACATACATATATACACACATACATACATGCATATATACATTCATACATACATACATACATACATTCATTCATAAGTACGTACGTACATACATGCACTCAATGACCGAACCAAATCACAGAGCAAGGAGCACATATCTCAAACAAAACACAGAACAATGCAGTGTAGACTAAATTTACACAATATAAAAAGTGTAATCGTAATCGCATATTTACTTAGTCCCTCTTCAAAGGAAGCTCCTCAGAAACACCCCGGACATGACAAAACGCAAACAATAAACGGCTAATAAACGGCTAATAACCGGCTAATAAATGGCTAATAAATAGCTAATAAACGCTCATAACGTCTACGTTAAGACTATCGTCAGCACATCATGCAGGATAGAAATTATCGTACTCCAACGCCTATATGAACGGGCGCTATATAAAGCCAAGACACATACATTCACAAAAACTGCAGTCCATTAATGTAAATACTCTTACATTAAGCCCTTTCGCTTGTTGCCCGTCTCCGTTTTCTTAGCCACCAAATAACTCGACGCTCGCGCGATATTAGCCAACCAGCGTTTCCCATAAAACAATCAATTTGCACCATTTTAGCGGCTGCTTGGGTCGCCATCAAAAGCAGAAAAAATTGGACGAAATTCACATTAGATAAAAGCAGTGACTAATGGAAGAAAATGGAATTTGAAGTCCGACCCATCGCATTGCTCTCGGGCGAGTGTCCTAAAGTGCCCTACTTGGTAATTTCGTGACCGATAAACCGACTAACGTAACTGCTTTTACACACACACACGCACGCGCACACACAATTCATACCTAATTCTTTATAGGGCCTACAATGTGAAACGCTGATATACATACATTCAAAAACGAACGTGCATATATGGTATATGTCTAAATATATGCTTGTTCATTTACGTACATTGCAAATGTATTCATTTAAATATATATGCGTATTTAAATGTCTATGTATGCCAATTTATGTTGGAATTGAGGCAATGATAGGGTTCGCCATACACACACACACACACACACACAGCGGCGCTCGCATGTTTCGTCCAGTTGCATACATAACGGTCCTGGCATCCATAAGATGTCGTTAAAAACTGCAGTCTAACAGATAACTGCAATATACGGTAAGGTCGACGTCAACGGCCCTGGAAGCCACAAAATGTAGC
>OZ029919.1:34039364-34104364 GCA_964023275.1 Norana najaformis | reverse complement strand
CTACTAACTGTCCTCCGTGATTACTCTAGTTGTTCCACGTCATGTTTCAGATATGGATTCCATACCTGGATGCAATATTCCAACTGTGGCCTCACCAACGATTTGTATAACCTCAGTATCGCATCCTTGTGCCTGCTGACTATTGTCCTCTTGAAAATATACATGTTTTAGATTCTGCATCGGTTTCAGGCGGCGCTATATCATCAGATCCGAGTGGAGTACAACAAAACAACGAAGCCGAGCAACGGAACAACGGAATATCCAACGAACATCATCGACACCATGCAGATTAAGGCAACCCCTGAATATATATACACATAATATATATATATATATATAATATATATATATATAAGATTAAGGTTATAGGTATAAGATTAAACCTATGTATAAGATTAAAGCTATATGTATAAGATTAAAGCTATATATGTAAGATGACGCCTATATTTAGCATAGCGAACGTAACGTAAGATTAAGGTTATAGATATAAGATATAGGCCTAATAGATAGAGATATAAGGTTATAGATATATAGGTTATATATACATATATATTATATATAACCTACAGATTATAGATATATAAATATAAGAAATTATAGCTATAGATATAAGTTTTGTATATAGGCCTATATTATATATATAAGATTAAGGCAATATAAGATGACGCCTATATTTAGTACAGCGAATGTAATCGTAATCTCGAGATTTCTATAGCGCCCAAGAAGGCTAAGTCGCGGGAACCAGTTTATTCACAGGCGCTCAGTCAAAACAAAATCGATAGGCAGGAAGGGTTCGGTTCCAGGTCAAGATCCAAGAGTAAGACAATCAGACGGCTACGGTGGATGTTTTTGCAATTGCTGTTGCCAATTCTACTGTTGCACTGACAACCGTTGTCTACGTTGTCCGTGCAGCTGAACTGTTGCGGTGCAACGGGACCCGATGACTTCCGGTTGAGCGCCTGGTTCAACCGGACGCGACACATCGACGAGGTCTTTGTTCCGTCATCGTGCTGCATCTCTCTGAGCGACGATCCAGAGCAGCCCAAGGTCAAGGACGAGAACCAGTGCCAGATCGAGGCCATCATCTACACCACCGATCGCACAGCTCAGCATCCGCATCTCAAAACTCAGGCACGCATCTCCCAGTGTTCAATGAATTTACCCATTTATTTAATTTATTACACTAATTATGCGCGCAAGATCAGTAGTAGTAGTAATAGTAATAATAATAGTAGTAGTAAGTTATAATAGTAGTATTAATAATAATAGTAGTAGTAATAGTATTAATAGTTGTAGTAATAGGAGTAGTAATAATAGTAGTAATAGTAGTAGTAGTAATTGGTGACGCGAGACAAGTGTGCACTGACAGTTTGTCCAGAGTCATACACGTAGGCCACTCAGCAGTCTCGAATCCGCAATCGTTGGATTACATACAGATGAAGCGCGCTACCGAATAGTGGAATGTTGAGCGGCGAATAATATAATAGATTACATTACCCCATCACATTAGACGAAAAATGTAATCCACCGTCTTACATTTGTCTCAACCTAAACACAACCTGACTTAACTTCTCTGTATCCTTCACTCCTCTTCTAGCAATTGGACCTTATTCCTCATAAGGAATCTCTGGACAACTCCTCTGACTTGACGAAGCGCTCGCAAATAGTCCAGTTCTCTTAAGTAGAGCTTAAAGAAATTTTCGAGCTCTCAAAGTACAGCTTAAAGAAATTTTCGAGCTTACGATCAGTTATCATTAGCAAATTAAAACTAAGACACCATTTGTTGCTGAAATTGCAAAAACGATGACTTTCAAGTTCTTTTTTTTGATGGTTAGGGTTGTCACCGATCGGTTGTTACCTGGTTTCGAACTAATACCTTAGTCATCTGTGCTTCCCTCGTTCTACAGGTATCTATATGTTCGTGTCTATGTAAATGTAAATCTAGGAAATTTTTCAGCACCATACAAAAGCCGTGTCAGGAAGACCAGCTTATTCACCGATGCTGTTTCAAATCCGATCGTTGATTGGTTAGTTTTGGTGTCAGGTCAGAATCTGGGGAAGGGGTCAAGCCAGGGAGACAGCATGGTGCTATGCACGCATGTATACCTTTGCAGTTTTGTATGCATGCATGTATTTATCTTAAAAATTCGTTTTTTGTATATTGCAGCTTGTAGGTGTTTGAAGATTCGTTTTTCGTATATTGTTTTTTCTAGGTGTTTGCCTTGTCGGCTGCCTGCCTGCTTATGGTAAGAGTGCATCGAAAGCATGCCGAGTGTAGCAGTGAGATACCTGAAGACGATTTCAGCGAACTTGGCTGAGAGGACAGACCTCTAAATGCATACATACACATGCGCACACATAGCATAAACATACATACACATACAGCATATACACATACATTGCATATACATACATATAAACACATACATACAAGCACATACACGTTTGCTAAGCGGAATATTCCTATAAATCTTGAAACAGTGCAGGGTGCCTAGAGAAAGAGATCATGCGAGGCACAATTCCTGGATCCCGAGCTCAGGGAAGACCCAAGATGACATGAATCGATAACATCAAGTCATGGACTGAATTATCGTTCGACCAGTTATTCAAGGAGATGAGGGACAGAAGCAGACGGCACAAAATTGTCCGCAGTGCAGCCAATCCTCAGCTCGAGGACAGTTGAACACAAGACAAGCTCTTGAAAATACTCAACTGTAAATCTGATGAGCATAAAGTGCCCCACTGAATCTACCACTCCCTTGAAATGCTTAAGTTTACATGACACATATGTTATGTGGTGCTTTCAGTCAGTAACATCACTCCAACTAAATGTCACATATACAACATATTACAAATGTAACATAAGCTTTTCAGTCATGTTAGTTATTCCTGCGATGTTCCACTGAGCGAACTGAGTAACACATTTGTCTGCAACATCTTCATATGTTCAAGAGCCTTTGTCAGGAATGGTCGCACCGTATTCAACTCCATAAGCGTCAGATGATTCAACTAGAACAAGCACAAAAACTTAAAATTAATCCAGCTAATAGAAATAACCAGTAAAAAATTAATTCAGCTTGTTAAAAAACATAAAAAATTAGCCCAGCAAAAGTTAGCCAAGATGTTAGATGTCAAAAATTAATCTACCTTTAGAAATAACCAGCAAAAAAGTTAACCCCACTTGTTAGGTAACAACAAAAACCTAACCAGCACCCAAAAAGCGCTATTGAGTCACTCCACAACGCTGAGAAACACTTAATAAGCACTATATTTAGTGTCTAGGTAGTCACACATCCATACATGAAAAAATCCAACAACATGTGCAGGAAAAAATTCAGCCTCTTGATATGACCAGCAAAAAGTCCACAGCTTCATGTGAGAGTAACCCCTAAATCATAACCTCTAACAACACAAACAAATCCTTTGCTCTGTCCTAAGCCTCTACGGAGCAGTTAGTTCTGCAGTTTCGCACAGAAACTTCAACACGTCAATCTACCAACGCAGACTGTGTATTTTCTGCAAATTATACATGTAAAGAACACATGTAAATTACACATGTAAAGAATGAGTCACCCACCTTCGCATGAGTTGCATCACTCTTGACAAATACATCGATGCTGCTGCGAAGTTTCGCGATTCTCAGGTCCCAGATGTCTTTCACCAACGTACGAATCTCATCGGCTTTCGGGACATCATCAGATGCACTGCCAATTGCAGACAAAGGTAAGTATAAGACAATGCACTCATACACAAGCCTCTATAGGAACCCCTTAGAAATGTAAAGGTAACACTCATTTGCATGCATCTAGAAACTCCTCAGATGCCAATAAAGGTAAAGGTAACATGCTTGTAGACATGCCTCTACAGAAATTCCTCAGAAGTTCTGAGGTTGAAGCATGATTCAGCTGAGGTAAAAACACAACCAGTGTTCGAATGACAGGAGATATCAACCTCACCCTTCAACCTCTCAACTAGCATCAGTACTCGTTTGCCAACTAATAAAGAATGGAGGCCTGGGTGAGCGCCATGTAGCAAGGCATTCCTCAGAGTCACCCATCAGAGTACTAACCAGATATCTCTTTCAACTTGCTTACCCACAGTAACCTAGTTTCTGGTTTCTCTGACCTATCGGAATTTGACCTGGCCTATTCAAATGGACTTGATTTTGGATTGTGATTTTGACTTGAAGCGTCCATCAACCGATTTTTTGGCATTATGATAACGGCGCTATTGAAGTTTAGTTTAGATTAGGACTTGATTTTTCTCAGCAGTATGGTTTCTGCCAGCGTCACATCAACAATACCACAAAGGATGTACATACTTACAAGTGCATATATTTACACATTGCACAGCATAGCTTTATTTTACTGCATTTCTAAGATGTATCACTTTGACTTGGGATCAACAAAGATGATGATGATGATGATGATGATGGTGATCTATTACGCTATAGTTATATTTACTGCTGCAGAAGAAGCTGCGTTAATTCCATGTAATGTTTCGAAGGCATCTCTGTAAAAAACTTAGATTCTTGTTCTTCTGTCTTTTTTGCCTCAAGTTTCTCTTAAACAAAATAAAACAGATCTTTTGTAGGTTAAAACTCAATCAAGCAACGTTACTAAATGGTAGTTAAGACAGCCGACGTTCCACTTTTCCCACCCTAAAGTCCTCTTTCTCTCAATTTATTTCAAAAACAACTAATGACTCATCTTGATATTTGAATCTCGGGCTAGCACAGTCCGTACACAGGGACCTTAAATGGTGTGGCACCCATTCAAATGGGGAGTAGTGGGGAAGGATCTCACCCGATAAATTCATTGCAAAATAAGCATGGTCGAGGCCATATGATAGCTAGAGAAAAACGTGTACATTTACATTTCCAGCTTCCCATGCTTCTGAAGTGAATTAATCAAGAAAATAATTATAAATTAGCAGAATCTTAAGTGAAATCCAAAAAGTCAGCCGTGCGCATGAAGTGTTAGCAATTTCCCCTTCTCAACCTTGATTCTAATAGGCGTGGCCAGACCTCTCCCTCACTACCAGATCACCCCACAGGCAGTGTACAGTCAGTATATTCATTTCACTGCCAAATGTGCAAAGGAGCATGAGCAAAACTAAAATCTTTACATATGTTATGGTAAAGATTTAAACCCAGACCTTCAGCCAGATATCCCAGCAAGCTAACCACTAGACTATCGCACATCTTCAATAATAATCATAATAAAAACAATAATAATACAACGTTTCCAAAACCTGACAAGTCCTCATATGGTATTAAATGCAACTAGTTACCAGTGTCCATCCAGTCTGGAGGTAGTAAACGGCACTTCTGTCGTTGTTTCAGAGTGATGGCCAGCCAAATGGGAACATCCGTCTGTAGGCCAGGATTAAATGGACCGACGTCACCCTACAAATAAAACCGGAATTTTATAAACTAGTACCAAGTATAAAACTAGTACTGAGTAAAAATCTCCAGGTTTTGTTTTATTATGTGCCCTAAACATATGTGTGGAAATCACCCTATAGGCATAACTTTCCTATAAAAATACACCCAAAAATACCCCCAAAGTCGTGGCGTATTCATTGAGTACAGTGTACGGGCATACATTTCACAAACCGTGATTTACCCAGATTAAGTAGATTTTATCTTGCGAAAAGTTGGGGACTATTGAAATAGTTTCCTTCTCCGCTAGAAATTCGACTTCCGCCGGATCCATCTTTTTACACAGAAGAATTCACAAACTGTAAAAATAAATAATGAAATTAAAACAAAACTGCCGCCAACTTGGGTTTCCGCTAAAACTGTCTTCAAGTAATAGCAAATTAATATTCATAACGTCTATGAATAGCACTCTACAACTATCCATTTTGTAGCGCTTTTATTTACTGTATTTGACATTTGGTCGCCTCTGTGGTACTAATACAGGGAAATGTATTTCTTAAATTTATTTTAGCATAGTCTAAGCTCGGAGAATCAATGATCCTATTCTGACACCCCTTCTTCCTCTTATCTCTCTCTGCTCTCCAACCCCAAACAAACCACCACCCGTAGCTGCCACGCTGTCTCTCCGTCTGACTTTTGGATCTTAACCTGGAGCCGAACCCTTTTACCTATCGATTTTGTTTTGACTGAACCCCTGCGAATAAACTGCTCCCCCCAGCGCGGCTTTCGTTGGGCGCTGTAGAAATCTCGGAATTACGATTACGATGAGTGGGACATGAAGCTTAGATTGATCTAAAACGAACAGTTCTACATATTTTAAATGAGAACAGCGTGCTAGGATTCTAGTAAAACGGGCAAAAGATTTTTGAGTAAACGAGATGGAACTTTAAAAAATTCACAATCTTGGTGGGAAATTGTTCAAAATTCGGAAGCAGTGCATAATAAAACTTTAGAAATTTTTAGAAAGCACTGTGACGAACGTGATAGAGTAAAACAAGATAATTAATTAAACGAGTAACATGTCTGATTGCCTATCCGTTCGACATCTCTTAAACTAATTTACGCAGAACGTAACCTGTATCTGTGATATGCGATTTAGGATTGTCGTGACAGTTTAATCGGTTTCCGAAAATTATATAATCGCAGTGATCGCAGGGACTAAGACTTTCAGTGTTAGTAAAGCCATCGATAATCCAAACTGCAGTTTAAGATATAAAGAAATCTAAGCGCAGAAAGCCACATGCAGAACATTATTAAAACGAACGATTTTTATTTGTTAATTAAGCACAAAATGACCTTGAATGTTTTATTATTAAATATAATAGCGCTATAACGTTCTTGATATTAGTTAAGCCGGAAGTGAAGCTATCGGTAACTGTAGAGCTGCTGAGGAAGCCTTGTGTTGCTGTTCTAGTAAATTCGGTAAATTTTTGTGACATTTTGCTGATCTATGTGTAAAAGGTTTGATAGAAGAAGACCACAACCAAAACTTACATCTTATACGCCTCGTTCTAAAGCTGTAATTAATTTGAATAGTAAATTGATGGCGTAACAACTTCACCTATGGTCATGCTTTAAATGGCCAGTCATCTTGTCAAGGCTGCGATACGCATTGTTCGATAATGCGTATAATCGTCTGAAAAATGGCAATACATAGTTTATGTGGTCTCTGAAGTTGTTTATAACGTTTGGATTGTACAGAATATGTCTTAGTAACTCATTCTTTGTAAAAATGGCTTATTTACAAGAAACGGTCGCTTATCACAATCGCCTTGCCAAATGTGGAAGTGATAGTGTGGGTTAACATGGCCTTGACATACTGATGCTTATAACAAGCAGAACAGAGATCTAGGGTCACTTTTTTAACTCATTAAGCGCCTTCGTCTTATTTTTAAAATGATTACACTTCATGGTTACAGACGTGTAGATGGAGTTTATTCTGATGAATCGTTGGTTAGCGAGCATGAGTTCAGTTTTAGAAGATTTAAAAAATAGGAGATTAGAGGTCATCCAGGAGATGTTCTTGGAGGCTAGAAAATACATTTAGCTATGGTTGAGGATGTGTTTGGTATTTTGATGAACAATTGCTGTCGCAGACGGTGATAATTCAAATCGCTTCAAAATGCCGGTCATAGAAGAAGTTAACGATGACGAAAATGCTCAGCAGACGCGAACGCCGCCACCAGATGGAAGCGGCGACCATGGAACCAGTGCGCAAGGAGGTTCAGCCATTCAGCGTGTGATTGTAAGCGGTCAACAAGTTGTCTGCTAATAGATATCATTGTTAATTGATAGAATTATTTGAATGAATAAAATGAAGAAAATACTGAGCAGTATTGCTGGTCACACGTAGGGTGTGGATTCAGTGGCTGACTCCTACGAGCGTGGCCATCTTTGTTGGTGCCTTCGTGTTCAGGCTTTTCTTCATTTTAATTATTAAAATAATTAATTAATTTATGCATTTTGAAAACCAAGTCAGTTTTAACAAGTCTGTGTTTGTTTAATTTCCTTTTTATTTCTTTCTTCTTTTCTGTCACGATGGTCTGGTCGATAGTACACCGGCTCTTATGCACTGATTTTGGGTTTGAGCATGCTGAGTGGCCTCTGTTTAGCCTGAGTATAGCCTGACTTCAGGTTTCCCAAATCTATAGCATTTCAGTGACTTCTCCAATGGCTTACGATATTTGACTACAGTTGCACTTTAAGTGACCATTAATTAATGCCTTGTGAATTGTGGCTATGTCACTAGAGAAGTTATTGTTAAATTAGATTTTCTTAGACTTCAGAACTACCCTTCTGTGTAAATGAGTTCAGATTTTGCTAAGTTGCAAATGTTTATGTGTGTACTCTGAGTTAACTCTGAGACTAAAACTGAATTTTAGGAAGTTAATGACAAAGTGAAATTTTGCTTTCAGAATCACATGTCTGCGAGTAAGATCGAGGCTGTGCTTTGGATGACAAGACTCTTCTCGATCTTTGCCACCATTAACTTTTTCCTGCCAATTTTTGGGTACGAGCCACAGCTTTGTGAATTCATTATTATTATTTCTGCATTTATTAAGTGCCACTAGCTAATGAGACTAAGCATCAACTGATGGCGCTGAGCAATCGTGAGTGAAGGACTTGCTCAAGGTCCCTACACAGTAAATTAAAGGAGGAGGCTTGAACCTGTACTCTGCACATTAGAAGCCAAACGCTCTATCCAGTCAGCTAATGTGCTTTACAAGTTGGCTAACATGTCTCGCTAGTTCATGCCAGACTTGATATTTGTTAAACTTTCTGCTTAAAAATTGCGAATGTAAGTTAAGTGTTGGTCAAGGCTTTGGTCAGTATGTGTGTCCATCTGTGTTAGAGGGTTAGGGTTAGAGGTTATGTTAGAGGTTAAACTGAGTGACCATAGGCGGGGTGGTGAGGAACAAGGATGGGGGTAGGGAGCAGGCAGAGTTGTAGCTTATGGGGAGCAACTGGGGATTTTCTATAGAAGGGTCTTGCCAAATTAGCATGCAGATACTTTGTGCTTGACAGGAAAATATTAATAATAATAGTAATAATAATAAAATAATATATGAACTCTTGGGATTGAAAAAATTGGGAACAATGTTTTCATATTTTTTTAATTGTTAATTTTTTAAAATTCTTATTTTTTTATTTATTATAATAATCATTTATTATTATTATTATTATTATTATTATTATTGTTGTTGTTCCTATTATAATCCCTGAGCCATCTTATGTGACTCATGTAAAAAATTATTAATAAGATGATTGAATAATGCACAAGGCAGACTTGAAGTTTTATGCATTACATTAACAATGTTTAGATTAGATTAGTTTATATTGAAGTTTTTACAATTGTTTCCTATTTCAGCGGCCACCCATATAGTTCATACCAGCGCGTGTTGCTTAGCAACGCGGCCACAAGCGCGCTTCGTTTGCACCAGCGAGTGCCAAACTTCCAGTTCAGTCGCGAGTACATTGCCAGTCTGTTCCTCGAGGATAGTGCGCATTACCTGTTCTTCTCTCTCGTTTTTCTCACGTCTTCACCCGTATCAAGTATCCTTTGCGTGAAAAGTCTTCACAGTATTTTCTATTCTAATCTTGCTGCTGGTATTCGCTAGTCTATTTATGCTGCAGATTTTATTTTGTCTAATCTTCATGCAGACCTGATCTTGCTACAAATCTAATCCTACTACAAATCTAATCTCAGTACAAATCTGATATGACTACTGATCTGATCTTACTACAGATCTAATAATAATCATAATCTTAGTGCAAATCTGATATTGCTACTGGTCTAATCTTTCTACAGATCTAATCTTGCTACAAGTCTAATCTTACTGCAAATCTGATATTGCTACTGATCTGATATTGCTACAAATCTAATCTTGCTACAGATCTAATCTTGCTACAGCTTTAACTTTGTTTCAGAGAAATATAATAGCAATACAGTTTTAACTTAGTTTAGAAGAAACTAAATTTTCCGGATTTCTGGTTTTTGTTGGGGATGTCAGTACATAGTTTTGGCCCTTGGGCTTTTGATGTACGTGGTGTTAATGTTGCCACAATCAATCCGCTTGTGGTCCTGTGTTTTGTTATGGCCTTGACTAGATGCCAGTGGGGTTGATGCCGGTCTTTCTGTTTGCGCTTTTGCACGCACAAAGCTACACAAAGCAGCTGTTGAACGTAAGACAAAAGCATTTTGTTAATTAATTTCTGACAATCATCATAATCGTCATCATAAGTTCCTGACGTCAGCTATTTTGTGGTGATGACGCAAATAAATGATCTCCGTTTTTTCAGTGATTTGTCAGATCCTATGCTTTTCATATTCATTTTCCTTTCGTAGTCCTAGTGCGTTTGGCTACTGAAAATGATCTCGTTACGATCTGAACTTGTAATAAGACGGTCCGTGACCTATATGACCTATTGGCTTTCGACTGGACTTCTCAAAGAAATTTCGAGTTGACTGCAGTTTTGTGCGAAATGTCCTTCGACTGATGCCTTGTGTGTTATGATAATGGCACTGTAGAAGTCCGATTAGATTAGTTTTGATTGGCCCCCTATGACAGTGGGTTTTGATGAGTTTCCGATGTAAATAGGTATTTGGTAAGTAAGCTGTTACAATACATTACATTATGTTACAGTATATATATTGTAACTTATTTATTTGGCTCATTATTTTGTTACTGATATTCTGATGATTGAGTGTTGCAAGTACTGGCACTGATGTTCAGACATAATAGTCTGCGAATGTAAGTATGTTGATATTCTAAATGTTGCAGCAAATTGGTCCGGCTTCACTGCAGCTCGTGCGTCGTCTGATAGCAAAGATCGAGGCTCAGCAGATGAATATTCTGCGCTTCATTGCGTGTAGCGAGATTTTTCTCATGCCAACAGTCATCTTCCTACTCTTCACGTACGTCTGCGAAATTTACAGGAGACTTACATTTACTGGACGAACTTAAATTTACACGAGGATACGGATAGACAGATGATAGCCCCTTGGTTTTGTTGATATGATCTTACTATTGTTTTTATTATTTATGCTTTTATTATATGCCAGTATCCAGTGATGGCGCTAAGCATTTATGAGTGAAGAATTTCTTGCTCAAGGTCCCCGCACAGTAACCGTCTCAGGTGAGGCTTGAACCCGTACGTTTGATGTTACAAGCTGAGCGCTCAAATCAGTTGGCTCCTGTTCCATGTTTACACGTCCCATGTGAGCCACCAGTAGCAGGGTAGTTGAGCAACATCAAACTGGGTCTAGTACTTTACGATCGACAAAGATCAATCGATGGTGCTGAGCAACTGTGCGTGAAGGACTTGCTCTAGGTCTCCGCACTGTAACCGCCTCAGAGAGGCTCAAACCCACACACTGTCTGCGTTACAAGCCAAACACTCTCCACTTGTGTAAACAATTGTTTTACCTTCACCTTTGTGCATCTGAGGCATGTCTTACCTTTACCTTTACTGGTTTCTAAGGAGTTTTGATAGTTTTTTACAACCTTACCTTTGCATTTATTTAGTAAGCTGATGCTCTAAAGTGTACTATGAATCGGTCTAACTGCCTTGATTTCTGTTGCTGTGTCTAGTGGACAGGGCAGCTTCCTCCTGCCGTTCCTATACTACCGATTCCTGGCACTGCGCTACTCGTCACGACGAAATCCATATTGCAGGTGAGTTTGATCAAATCTAATCTAGCAGTTCTTTCAGTTGTTTAATATCATTCGGGTCTGAACTTAAGACTCGACTGTTTGAACTTGCTGACCTACTGGAACCTGGAGTATGACCAGTGATCCACTACTTTAACTGACTTGAATCACTGAGTTGAATCATAGACTGATGCCTTATGCGTTATTATAAGGGCGCTATAGAAATTGGATTAGATTAGATTATCCACTGTAGCTACAGTATATAAATTTCTACCACCCTGCCCATGCCCTGGAGGGCTCTGTACAAATGCACGTGTTACCATGTCGTAGCTATGTCATCCTGTTTGTTCTGGAGCTATATAAATTGCTCTATTGCCTTATATGGACTGGAGCTATGTGATCTGTGTCGTTGTTCATTTTTAGGCAACTGTTTTCGGAGCTGCGTCTGGTTGTCGAGACGTTTTGTGCGAAGCCACAGTGTCCACAGTTTGTCCGAAGCATTTGCCTCAAGGGCGTTGAAATCATCTGCCGACTGGCGCCAGCCAACTGAAGATCTCTTCTTCTTGGAAGTTCTTACACGGCTGTCTACACCAGAGCTAAAAATTCTTGAGTCTGCACTGGTTGTTAACAGTCATCAGTGGGACATGTTGCTGTGAAGTACTTTGAAAACATTTGTCTGAAAGTTGGCATGTCTTGCCTATGCTCCGAGGAGATCTGTCAAAGAGGCACTATATAAATTATATAAAATTTAGTATTGTACCTGAAGATGGCAGCACTGACTTTGGAGTTTTACTTTTGCGACAGGGCTGTGTTGGTTGGTAAGTTGTGTTGTTTGATGGCCAAAACATTCTTATTAGACTCTGTTATAACACAGATTTTGACTTAATACAAAATTATTTCAGTTGATGAAAAGAACTCTGTTATAGGGATTTTAGTTGTTGCTGTAATTTTGTAATACGTAACTAGGTGTTACGATTTATTTACTCTGTAAAGCGAAGGAATTTGCACACCCACATGGTAAGAACATTTTAACTGTGAAAGTTAAGGAGTCACAGCTGGAAGGACCCTTTTCTTGAAGCTGTTTTTAAGTGATTGCTGCCAAGGTCAGATCACAGACTTGATTTTTATTTTCTGTGGTTATTTTTTGTCGTAGTTTCTTGACTTCTTCTGCCTTGGGCGATTTTTTCATTGTGCACCGAAACTTTGTTACAGTGGGCATGCCTGTAACACATGTTTTAATAAAACATGGAATCCAAAATTTAATTCGTTGTAGTAAAACGATGCAACATTATCCTGCAACCTTGTTTCAGTATCATACCTGATATTATCATTATTACTATTGTTATTTTTTTAAAAATATAAATGCTCTTATTATTGTTATGTTTTTGATTTCCCGTGTTCCATTTGATCTCTTGGGAATTAGAAAATTCTTTGGATTTGGAACTGCAGCAATGTTTCAAGTTATGCCAGAGGAAAGGTGCTGCGGAAAGCAATACTGAATTGAGTGCTGAAAATATTTTTTTTTAAATTGTTTATATCCTAGGCCTAAGTTGTTACGCACCCAAGGGCTTTTAGTTTATTTTTGTAACCTTTTTATACACTCTGTTATTATTACTTGCTAAGCAGGTTTTTTCATGCGGTGTGTGAATCTGAGATATGGCGTGAATAGGACTCCGACAAGTTTCGTCTTATGGAAGTTTTACTCTTATTTGTTTAAAGCAACCTGCTCTGCATCTGAAAAACCACATTGTTGTGTTTTACCATACAAAGAAAGTATTTTCTGCTTGAATACTGTATTTACGTAGCGCCCTCGAAGAACTCTCGAAGGTTCCTGGGAAACGAGCAAAGGTTTTGGTCTGGCTTCCATGCGGCGATTTCCTGTTGAACAAGCGAAGCCGTCACTCGTCAACTACGGCGAAAGCTGTCATTTAATTTTTCCAGTTGGGGAGCATTTGTAAAAGCGCGTGAACTGTTTTAAGCTGTAAGTGTTTCCTTTATTCAGTTGAAATAATTTAATCGATTTGTATAATTCGTAAATAATTGTGCAAGATTAATGAATAAAATGGTTTCGACTGGCGTTCTTTCGTCGGCTCGATATTTAATTAAACCCTCTGAAACTAAAAAGTTCTAGACTGGATTCCTCCTTTAGTGTGCTTTTATTTCCTATTGCAGCGCCATCTTTTCCTTCCCTAAATTGAGCCGTTGTCACTTAATATAAATTATGGCTCTATCCACGCATATGAACTTACACGTAGTAGCTCTACATTTACATTGACTCAAATTACAAATAGTTCAGAATTCCTTGATGAATGCTATAACAAAAACACTCAAATTGCAACACATCACCTTATACTACAATCACTGCCACCGCTTCCTACAGATTGTATTATAATAACGGCGCCATAGAAGTTTTTAGATTAGATACAAGTACATCATACATGTACATAAATGTATATAAATCCATATATATACATTCATAAATGAATGTACATACATGCATCCATTCACACACACATATCTAGTACTTCTCTCTCTCTCACGCGCCCGCGCGCGATCTCGACTGTTCTTTGGCCGGCGGCTTCTCTCTGGGTAATTAGCTAATTAATATTCGCTCAGCATAATTGGATTAATTACTGTCATGGCGTCATCTTTCTAAATCACAAGTCTGGGGCCATAAAATCGAATTTAAATCTCATTCTGTGGTTCTGTTGTCAGAGGTAACAATTTAATGATGATGCTGGTGATATTCCCACTGACGATGGACGGTCGGTGTACTCATTATGGCCGAGATGGCTAGGGGCGCAAGCGCAGCCGAAATCTCAAAACAAATTTCTGACTTGATTGGAATTTGAAGCCCCGACCTGAGAGACCAACACGCTAACCACTAGGCTGTCGCGCAAAACAAAACAGTGTTCATTTCATTCATTTATTTAATTCATTAACATTCACTGTCTTGTCTACGCTGCTAAAAAATGGATAGCACCCGTCTGCTCAGTTCTACATCCGGGTACTTCTGGTTTATTTACCTAAATTCAGTGATCTCTGTATTACGAATAGACATGTGCTTCAATTAATTTCTGATTAATTGAAGACATATTATGTCAAGTGAATTTTAAAGCGTGTTCAGTTACAAAGCATCGTTCGGTGGCGCTCCAAGTGGAACGACAAGGGTTGTGACTCTAGTCTACGGAACGAACAAAAGTGGAACAATGCAAGAATCGGTGAGAAACTGAAGTGTTTTGCGTAATTAGCTAATTGGATGCAAATTACGCAAGGAACAGCGTTGCTACAGAGCGACAACGTTACGTACTACGGACATTTAGTGCTTGAATGGTAATGGTGTTGAAGCTACATCTACATGTTGTGTGTATGTGTGTGTCATTCTATGTTTATTCGTGTCCGTGTCCGTCTCTGTCTCTGTCTGCTTGTCTTTCTGTCTGTGTGTTTCTGTCTAGTTTCTTTGTGTAGTTCTGTTTCTTTGTCTTTCTGTGTGTATGTGTGTCTGTCCATATTTTGTCTGTTGCTGTTTGCGCGCTTGTGTGTGTCTGTGTCTGTATATATCTGTCTGGCTGTCCCTTTGTCTCAATGTGTCTGTCTGGCGCGCTGACTCTGTGTGCCTCGGCACGTGGGTCCGTGCCAGCGAGGGCGCTGCTTTGACCTTTGGCCTGGGTCACGGGGTGGGTTGACCCATGGTCGGGAGGGAGGGTTGGAAACATGAAGGGTCTTTTTTGAGACGTAAACAAAGGCAGAGGCGAACTGAAGTACGTCATTTGTTTTGAGTTTCAATTAAAACACGAATTAACGAATCTCGTCTCCAAGAAATCATTTGTGCCAACTCAGGAATGATAAATCATGGGAGGGAGGGAGGGAGCGAGGGAGGGAGGGAGGGAGGGAGGGAGGGAGGGAGGGAGGGAGGGAGGGAGGGAGGGAGGGAGGGAGGGAGGGAGGGAGGGAGGGAGGGAGGGAGGGAGGGAGGGAGGGAGGGAGGGAGGGAGGGAGGGAGGGAGGGAGGGAGGGAGGGAGGGAGGGAGGGAGGGAGGGAGGGAGGGAGGGAGGGAGGGAGGGAGGGAGGGAGGGAGGGAGGGAGGGAGGGAGGGAGGGAGGGAGGGAGGGAGGGAGGGAGGGAGGGAGGGAGGGAGGGATAATAATAATAATAACAACAATAATAATAACAACAACAACAATAACAATTCCAGCAACAACATAAATTGTATTATTTACTTTTATTAAAGAAATGCGTCGAACAGCACACACTACAAAAACACTAGATTCCTACCTTCAGTCTTAGCAAGAACACGGAAAAGCGAAATACACGTCACTTATTTTTATTATAATTATAATATTAATTATAATATAATTATTTTTGAGATTAATTATATTCTCAACTTAACGGTCTCCGATAAACTCTTCTACCTTCCTGTCTTCCTTCCTCTCTTTGTGTCCGTCTGTATGTCTGTGTGTCTGTCTGTCTATTTGTCTGTCTGTCTGTAAGTCTATAAGTCTGACTGTGTCTGTCTTACTATCCTTCTGTCACTCACTTGTCACTTCGAACATTTGACGACAACGCAAAGAATAACATTAAGAACACAGACTAACTTCTACTTCAAATAAAGCATAGAATACTCGCACAAACAACTTACAGAAAATATTGTATAGCGCATTTTGAATCTTATCTCTTCTAAGCGGATCCTGATAAAAATTTTTATGTTAGAATAATATTACAATATATGGACACATCCTATCCTGATTCCTCCTCTTCACTATCTCTCTCGCCTCTCCAATTCTTAACACCATCCACCATAGCCGTGTGACTACCGGTCCGATACTTGGAATTTGACCTGGAACCAAATCAAACCTTTCCTGTCTATCGAATTTGTTTTGACTGAGCGCCTGTAAAAACTGATTCCCAAGACTCACTGGGCGCTGTAGAAATCTCGGGATTACGATTACGATACGAATTACGTGCAATTTGTTTTACAAAATAACTTGATACAAAGCTGTGCGCATTAAACGTAAAACTTCATACAGTATTAGCAAAACACATCACCTGGCGATAATTACATAATTTTTGCTAGTAAATCCTACAAAAACTAGTTCGAGCTGATTAACAAAATGGAAGAGTTTGTCAACATGCGTTTAAGTTGACAAAAAGTCCTGGAAATTCGCAGACGTCAAATAAAAAAACTGAAAACGTAGTAGAATAGAGCAAAAGAACGCGTGCTTTACAAATTAAATTACAGAAAAATAAAATGCCACAAAATTCATCGTCTGTTGGTAATCTCTGTGAGTTTATAGCGCTACTGTATGTATGTATGTATGTATGTATGTATGTATGTATGTATTATTATTATTATTATTATTATTATTATTATTATTATTATTATTATTATTAACTTAGTTATGAAAAATTGTAAGTTGGGGTTGACCGCACTGGCTATGTCGTTAAACAGCGGATATCACACCATGCTGCTGTAATGGACACCTTTAAAACACGCTCATCGTTTGCTATGTATTTTTCAGGTGCTTTGTGTAGAATTTGTATATTTCAAAATTTCAACTGTGTTAAATATTTTCATATCGACGTCAACGGCATTTGATGCCATAAGTTGTCGTTAAACTGAGGAACTACAAGCGGTAAGTTATTCATAAAAACCAGTGGAAACTGTACAAAGTTTTCCAATTGACGCTAGCGGAATTTGATGCCATAAGATGTCCTTTTTAAACATTGGTTCTAATCATTAGACTCCTCTAGTCAGAAGTTAAAAAGAAAGTAAGGTCGTTGTTAACGACTCTGGCAGCCGTTATGTCGTTAAACATTTTATTTTATTTTATTTTTTATTAAAGCACTTGTAACGCGCGCAATGTCAGTACACCTGAATCTGAGGCACGGAGTTTCAAAATACTATTACTATCTCTCAGTTATAAAAGACCGAGGCTCTGTCGTTAAGCAGAAGCTAAAATCGCCAGCTTACTAAACAAGTAATTTAAAATTACTATGATGTGCTTATTTGTCATAGACACCTTTTAAACATGACCATCTTCTCCTATTTATAATTCGGTTGCGTTTAATCGCCGGGTGAACTCCGCCACTGGCTTGTTTTGGGGGTAGTGCCAGTCCCAAGCCTGGATAAAGGAGGAGGGCGACTTCAACGGCCTTTGATACCATAACCTGTCGTTAAACTGCAGAACTACTAATCGCTGGGTAAATTTTGTGCAAAAGCTACTACTCATAAACAATGTAAATTTTAATGTCTGTCGCAGCCGCAATATATCATTATAAATTTAAATAAGCTATAAAAGAAAGGTGTCAGAAGTAAGTTTTAGTTTTTGTGTTTTTTTTAGATCTAAAAATGTACGACAGTTCCAAATTAGGTTTCAGGTTTTTGCTTTTTTTGGTAGAAACTATGAGAAAAGATCTGACTTTTGTTTTTACAGTTTCTGGCTGAAAAATAAATCGTAATTAGTCAACAGTGCTGATGTTGCGATGTTTAAACAGATCGTGTCTCTGCACCGCGACAATGAACTCGTTGTTAACTATTTATCAGCACAGTCATGGCTATCTTTACGCTATCTGATGGATAATAATAAAACCCAGCAAAACTAAATACCTGAATGTTTCTTTTCAGATTGTAGGTTTTACATCCCTGCTAAGAACTAATAAGCTGTAATAGACACTTAAGAAATAATAATAATAATAGTAATAGTAATAATAATAGTAGTAGTAGTAATAATAATAATAATAATAATAATAATAATAATAATAATAATAATAACGACGACAACAACAACAACAATAGCAATAGCAATTATAATGCAGCCGAGGACTGATGACGAATTGTTCACTTTTAAAACTGAAACTGATAAGCTGAATAATAATAATATTATTATTATTAATAATAATAATAATAATAATAATAATAACAACAACAACAATAATAATAATAAATTTAAAATTAAGCATGCACTCGTGTATTTTTTATTTATCTGTATTTTTTATTTATCTATAAAGCTCTGCTTGGACACCTTTTAAGTGCTTTACTGAGACTCAATATATTGATTGTTTGCCATATTTTTTTCCGGGTGGTTTCAGTCGGAAGACTGGAAGATGGAGGATGACGACGCTAAAAATAATCTTTGTTATGACAGAGAGCATCGTTAACCAACCAACCACTGTGCATTGTTCCTGTTTATGTGAACCTTAGGTTGAACTAACGAAATATGTTAAATAAATGTAGTGAAGTATGTACGTTGATGGACAGACGGTGGAGTGGATTGGGTCGATGGATTGGTGGGTGGACGAATGGATGAGATGTGTGGATGGATGGGGGTGTCTGCATAGGTGGATGCCTGCATGTACGGATGGCTGAATGAATGGATCGAGATGGATAGATTGGTGGATGGCTTGATGGATGGATGAATGGATGGATGGATGGATGAATGCCTGCATTTACGGATGGGTAAATGAATGGATCGAGATGGATAGTTAAGTGGCTTTTTGGACGGATGGATGGATGTGTGGATGGATGGATGGATGGATGGACGTATGGACGGATGGACGGATGGATGGATAGATGGATGGATGGATGGATGGATGGATGGATGTGTGGATGGATGGATGGATGGATGGATGGACGGATGGATGGATGGATAGATGGATGGATGGGTGAGATGGGTCGATAGATGGGTGGGTGGATGAATGGATACCCTTCATTATGTGACTGTTTTCTTCACACGTTGTAAAGTAACTCAAACTGTAAAGCCATACTTTCTCAGTTCCTCAGCTCCACACAGCACGACGTCCCTGCAATCAATATCACCAACCATATCCGCGATGACCTTCATGCAGCAACCGCTGACCCTTGACCTCCTTCAGTTGTCCCTGACCTTGTAGGCGTTGTTCCAGATCTCGGACAGGCAGACGACCGAATGGAACCGGAAGTAGATGTGCACCGGTACGGTCACGTGACTGATGGCACTCCAGGCCAGTTCCCCGTAGAAGACGGCGTGGATCTGGACGTTCTCCGTCTTCTTCACCTCAAACACCGACACGACGACCAGGGCGACGTTGCATAGCAACAGAAAGGTCACGAGGGCACGACCCGGCTTCCTCTGCTGCTGGACCGGCGACTGTACGTTCCTGCGCAAAGCATCGACGATGAAGACCGTCTGGAGCAGGACTTGGACCAGAAGAACGGCCGATGCACAGACGGAGAGAACACCGACGGAGTGCGCAGGGCCTCGGATCGACCCCACAGCCGATACGGCGTGGAAGCACTCCATCGCAATCACCCCGGACAGGGCGAAGATCAGCAGGGCGGTTTC
Source organism: Norana najaformis (assembly GCA_964023275.1). Taxonomy (NCBI): domain Eukaryota; kingdom Metazoa; phylum Annelida; class Clitellata; order Crassiclitellata; family Hormogastridae; genus Norana; species Norana najaformis. The sequence continues at coordinate 34,084,447 of OZ029919.1, read as the reverse complement.
GAGGCGGTCCGCAGGAATCGGACTGAAGCGCAGACGACGGAACCTCGCGAAGCCGACGAGGACGGCGCAGCTGGAGAAGGCGAGGAGTGTCAGCTCGGTGAGGAAGAAGATGAATCCCGAGTAGTAAACTGCATCCTCGATGCTGTAGAAGTAGCTGGTACCCGCCCCGAACACGAAGTAGCAGCTGATTGCGACTAGGGTGAGCACGACCACGAGGAGACCGAGGAAGAGTCCCTTGTGAGCCTTGTCGCAGTCGACGGGTCCACCGCTAGATGGCGAACGGAAGATGATGTCATCGTTGATTGCGTCACGCGCGGATCTGTTGTCTTCGTTCGGCGCGGCACGTGACTCGTCGGCCGAGTGCGCATGCGCCGGGGTGGTAGTGTTGGGGGAGATGTTGCGGTGCATCTGGCAGACGATTGCGAGGGCGATGATGCTGTACTGGATGGTGCAAGGGTACAGGTAGGGGGAGGCCCTCCACGAAAGGTTGTCCTCCGGGACGCAGGCTGGCGCTACACAAATAACATGCGCAACGCATACATACACGTACATAGTCACATACACTTTTTATTACTATTGGCCTACAGATGGTCAAAATTTGCTTGCGACACAAAACTACCCAATCAAATCTCATTAATCTCATTTCATCTAATATAATATAATCTAATCCAATCCAATCCATTTCAATCCAATCCAATCTAATCTAATCTAAAGACTTCTAGCCTTAATCCAACAGACCCCATGCCCTGACTATTCATTCACACATCTACTTTAGTACCTAAAAAATGTAAAGTATCCCATATCTCACAAGTGAGACGTAGGGGAGACGCTCATCTCCTTTTCTTGGCCCTTGAGCCAACAACGGACGAAACTCAAGGTCTTGGACGAGAAACCCCTTACTATTCCGACCCATTTGGACATTTTCAGCGAGGGTTATGACACTGGAACCTCTCTCACGGGGGAAAGATTAAATTGACACCGCTGCCTTTGCAATTTCAGCGCAGGCCTTTCATTCACAACCGAAAATAGTACATCTAAAAATTGCTATCATGATCCCTCCTCTTCTTTTTATCTTTCTCGCCGCTCCATTTCCAAACACCGTCCACTTAACCATCTGCCTGTCTTCCGGCCTGACTCTTGGACCTTGACCTTGAACCGAACCTAACCTTAAACGCATCACCGCTTTAGATTGAGCGCCTGTGAATAAGATTTTATGACGGCCGGAGAACTTTCCAGATTACGATTCTAGCCGTCCGACTGTCTCACTTACTGACCCCTGGATCTTGACCTGGAACCGAACCTTTTTGTCTATCGATTTTGTTTTGACTGAGCTTCTGTGAATAAGCTGGTTCCCGCGTCTTAGCTTTCGTTGGGCGCTGTAGAAATCTCGAGATTACGACTACGATTACGATTCTAGGCCAACGTTGCGCTTTCGCTGAAGTAATCATTGGGTCACCTGACCTGTGTCGTTCGGTCGTCTGCTGCTCAACGTCACGATGACGTCAGCGTGAATCTCGTCGACGGTCGTCAGAATCCAGACGCAGAGATTAGTCGCCATCATGTGAATGAAACCAAATCGAGCAAGACCCTTCTGTTGGTGAACAACTATCTGGAAAATCATACACGTAATTTAATTAAATAAATAAATAAATAAATTTAGTAACACCCCTCTACTGCCTTTAGTTGGGTGGTGCCAGTCAGAAGCCTGGATAAAGGAGGAAGGCGACGCCAATCATCCTAGTTTTGACACAGCATCGTTAAACAGCAACCATGAGCCGTTTCAACAGTTCATATTAGACACCTTTAAAACGTTCTCAGACAATGCTATATAAAGGTCTGATGCGTGGCCCCTGCGATGATAAACTGGGTTATTGGCTGATGAAACTGATTATTATGTCTGTAAACGCACTGTTCATAGCTGATGCAAATCGATGCAAAGTTATCGGCTTTTCATTTATTCGCATTGATCATCCATTAAATAAATATTAATCTCCATAGTTTGATGTGTGATACAATCATTCAAGTGCACTGCTGTTCTCCACAGGTTTTTAAATGTTAATTAACCATTATCATTTTAGTCTACAAAGTTTAGTGGTTTGTTTAATTGTGACTTTACTTATTGTTAATTAAGCCAAACTATTTAAAAACAGAACTGTTTTTCGTATAGGGAACTTGTAAAGACGTCAACGGCCAATGCTGCCATATATGTCATTAAACTTTTGGTTCTACTACTAATCGCCGATAAAACTCGGCCTCTGCCTTTAGTCGGGTAGTGCCTGCCCCAAACCTGGATAAAGGAGGAGGGCGACGTCAACGGCCTTTTTTTGCCATAAGATGTCGTTAAACATTGGAACTAAAACTGATCGCCGGTAGTGCCACTAAATTGAAATGTTGCGGATGACGTTATGGTGATGTCGACGTCAACAGATATCCTTACACACCAAAGACCAATGAAATTTTTACGATCTTCTTAGACACCTTTAAATCGGTTTTTACTATGCTATATATTGAGTCGTCGGTTTTTGTTTAATGCGTATGTACGTCAGAATTAAGTAGTGTGTAGGTAAGGTAGACGTCAACGGCCCTGACAGTCACAAGATGTCGTTAGACACTGAATGCATAGAATAAAGCAGGAGTTGAGTTAAACACACTCCATTATGATATATAATAATCTGATACGCTTAATCACCAGCTACACTTCACCGCAATAAAAGATAAACTCGACGTCAACGACACTGGCAGCCACAAGATGTCGTTAGACATTGAATACGAATATTAAAACCACAGTTGATATTAGACACCGTCAGAACGCTGCCAAAAGTGCTATATAATAATCTGCTGCGCTTAATCTCTTAATAAACTCCGCCACTGCCTTGTTTGGGGGTAGTGCCAGTCCCAAGCCTGGATAAAGGAGGAGGGCGACGGCAACGGCCTTTGATGCCATAAGCTGTCGTTAAACTGCGGAACTACAATCTCTTAATAACTGGTACTATGGCATATAATAAAATTCCGCTGGTGCATTTAAGTCCGGTAGCGCCAGTCAGAAGCCTGGATAAAGGAAGAGGGCGACTCTAATAATCTTCGTTACAAGACAGCGTCGTTAAACAGTAACTACGTGACGTAATAGTGACGTTCAGCTGCAGACGATCCAACTAAACTAAGTCTCTTGAGCTGAGCCCAACAGGCAGCTATTGGTATGAACGTATGAAGTGTTCGCCACTTAATTTTCTTAGCCTCGGCACATGAGGGCGGGTGGCCCGTCCTCTTCCTCGCCGCCTTCCAACCGACAGTCAACTCAAACGGGTCCTCGTGTCCCGCTAACCTGAATGCGGCTTAAATTTGAAGCGCCATCGGTTGATGCCTTGTGCATCAGACACCAACGCTCTAGAAGTTTCTAATTAATAAAATAATACTAATAACCGAGTCGCTCTGCTTGCATATTCGAGTCCAGAGTTGACATTACGTCATTTGTAAATTCAGTTACATTTAAATATTACATTACCGTAATACTGTGTTCCGTTACACCAGATTAGTCATTTACATTACAGATAGCTGCTTTCTCATTTCTCTCAGCTTAAACAAAACCCACCCTAACAGCTCCTCTCCCCCTTCTCTCTCTGGTTTTCTGGCAACCGGACCTGGTTCTTGACATGGCATCTTTGGACAACCCCACTGACCTGACAACCCCACTGACCTGGCGCAGCGCTCGTGAATAAGCTGGTGCCCTGCGCTTGGCTTTTGAGTAGCACTTGAGAAATTTCGAATTTACTGTTACGATTACGTTCACAAGCAGGTGAAGGGAAACTGTGGAGAAACATCCTATTAAAGGTTGACGAGTTTAGCGACTTTGAGGAGTATTTCTTAAAGTGGCGCTACACAGATTTGCAATTACAATTATGGGCAATTATCAGTCGGACATGGGACGCAGTGGTGTAGTAGTATGGTCGTTGCCTCGTAACAGGATGGTCGCGGGTTCGAATCTGCCTCAAGCCACTGCGTAGCGACCTTGGAAAAAGTTGCTGACCCACAATTGTCTGTGTGGAAGGCAAGGGGATACCATCTCACTCATCTCGTCCCCGGGTGGCATAAAGCCAATGGACCTGCTTTTGGGCAGAGAAATCGTCATCATCATCATCATCATCATCATCATCAGGAGGACATTTTGCAATGGATTGATGGCAGGCCGACCTTGTGAGACTTGAAAAGATAGAAAGTCTGGAAGAAGGTGAAGGCGACGTGAAGACCAACAACTGCGATGTCCAACGGACTCAGACAACGAAACGACAGTCCGCCATCTTGAAGCAGCTGAGCAAACCGGAAGCCGTCTTGGACCATGCTTCCGATACCAAAGACTATAAGAAAATTCATCCACAGATATTTCTACTTCCGGTTAACGTGATATTTACCGATAACTTTACTTCTTATTAACTTGAAACTGACAAAATTAGAATTTGATTCATATTTAAAATTAACGTAAAATTTAATATAACTACACTAGCTAAGAGTTATGCTGTTAGGACCTGAGATGTTTAGGCTAATAAGACTCGGCTGATAAGAATAATCGAAGAATCGGCTGATAAGACTAGGCTAATAGGAATCAGCTAAGAATTTGCTGATAAAACTCGGCTAAGGAGACTCGGCTAATAAGAATCATCTAATATGAACCATCTAAGAATAGGTTCATAAAACTCGGCTAATAAAACTTGGCTAATGAAACTCGGCTAATGAGACTCGGCTAATTAGAATTCTTTAAGAATTGGCTGATAAGACTCGGCTAATAAGACCCGGATAATAAGAATTCCCTAAGAATTGACTGATAAGACTCGGCTAAAAAGACTCGGATAATAAGAATTCTCTAAGAATTGACTAATAAGACTCGGCTAATAAGACTCGAATAATAAGAATTCTCTAAGAATCGGCTGATAAGACTGGGCTAATAAGACTCGGCTAATAAGAATTCTCTAAGAATCGGCTGGTAAGACTCGGCTAATAAGACTCGGATAATAAGAACCACCTAAGAATTGATTGATAAAACTCGGCTAATAAGACTCGGCTAATAAAAATCAGCTAAGATTTGGCTAATAAGACTCGGCTAATGGGATTCGGCTAATAATAATCATCTAAGAATCATCTATTACCGATTGTTCCAAGTCTGAGATAGAAATTGACGTCTCGTCCGTCGAACGTGACTCGTGGTCTCGTCTGGTGGCGGAGGGTCCTCGGCGGCGTCTGGCCACTTGGAATAGGAGTGGCCGACTTAGATCGGGTCTCCGGGCAGGCGGTCTTCTCCCCGCTCTCCAACTCCTCCACTAGGATCAGCGGACGAAACGCCAACAGAAATAAACCATGAAAGCTTAATCTAGGTCAAAAATGTATGAAGCAACGTTGTTCCAATTTCTAGTCAGGTCAGGTCAGGTGAGTGCAGGTCAGATCAGGTCAGGTCAGGTCAGATCTCATCCAATTTAATTTAATGTAATTTAATCTAAAGTAAACTAATATAATCTAATCTAGTTCACTCTAGTGTAATCTTACCTTATTATTACTGTCGTAATCGTAATCCCGAGATTTCTATAGCGCCCAACGAAAGCCACGTCACGGGGACCAGTTTATTCACAGGCGCTCAGTCAAAACAAAATCGATAGGCAAAAGTGTTCGGTTCCAGGTCAAGATCCAAGAGTCAGGCAGAGAGACAGCGTGGCAGCTACGGTGGGTGGTGTTTGGGATTGGAGCGGAAAGAGGGATAAGAAGAAGAAGGGGAAGAAGTCCAATCCAGTGCAATCCAATCTAATTGTAATTGTAAAGATGACAGTTTCTACAAGATAGCGGATAAGGATAGGATAGGATAGCATAGGATAGCATGGCATAGGATAGGTAAGGATAGGATAGGATACGATAGGATACTTCAAGGGTGCTTCACAATGTAGTCAATGCGCAGCGCAAGTACTAAGAGTTACATAACAGAAAGAATTTCAATTGGTTTTTGAAAGCATTGAAACTTTTGTTTTCCTGTATTCTGTGAAAAGATGTCAGAGGCTGTTAGACGCACTTCGGCCGGTGACCCCAAAGGGTCGATGACCTACTTTAGTCTTAGTTGATGGAAGGAAGACGTCGGAGGATTTATGATCGCAGTTGTAGTCGATTAGCGTCGTCAGATAGAAATTTAATCTATTGCAGTCCAATTTAATTCAAATCTAAATTCAAGCTAATGTGTCCAAACATATCCTATCCTATCATATCCTATCATATCATATATCATATCCATTCCTGTCCTATCGTATCCTATCCCATCCTATCATATCATATCATATCCCATTCTATCCTATCCTACCATATATCATATCATGCCATATCATATCCTATCCTATCATATCATATCATATCATATATCATATCCGTTCCTGTTCTATCGTATCCTATCCCATCCTATCATATCATATCATATTCAATTCTATCCTATCATATCATATCATATCAATCATATCAATCATATCTCATCATATCATATATCATATCCATTCCTATCCTATCGTATCCTATCGTATCCTATATTCCATACTATCCCATCCTATTCCATACCACCCCATCCCATCCATCCCTTCCCTTCCTAATCCGCAATGCACTTTGACGTATATTTTCCAAGTAGCCTGAACATTGGCCTATATTTTTATTTTTTTCTGAACTGTGGGCTACATTGTCGTGGACACTTTGGCCTACGTAGGCTGAACTTCACTTAAGAAATGGCGCTCACGGTTGATCTTCTCGGCGCTTTTTTCCTCCACCTCCAGCTTATCGGAAGCTGTTATCATCGGCTGACTAGGGTTCCTCAACAGGTGCGCGTGCAGGTAAGCCAGGAACAGTAGCGACATCGTGTACATGTACACCTGAAACACCTGCAATCAACAGCATTTCATGAGGTCAGGTCGGGTCAAGACAGGTCAGGTCAGTTTAAGGTAAGGCAAGATAAGTTAAGGTAAGGTAAGGTAGAGTGAGGTAAGGTAAGGTAAACTACGCTAAGGTAGGGTAAGGTGAGTTAAGGTAAGGTAAGGTAAGGTACAGTAAAGTAAGGTAAGGTAAGGTAAGTTAAGGCAAGGTAAGGCAAGACAAGGAAACCGCCTGTAATATGCTCATTTATTTATTCAGTTCATTCGTTCGTTCATTCATTCGTTGGTTGGCTGGTTCGTTCACTGAGTAAATTTATGTAGCGACTTTTCGAGGTTCGTAATAGCGGCCGACGTACCTCGAGATAGAAAGAGTCTTGACCGTTGTTTGACCTGTAGCCCAAGGTCAAGGCCGCAGCCAGAGCAAAGACCAGTCCAAGGATGACCACGGTCAGTCCATATACTCCACCCAACAGGTGAACCATTGCTGACCTGTCAAAACACAACCATTTTGATCACCATGATGGTTATCATACAGACAACAAATGATGATGATGCCGACGGTGATGATGATGACGACGACGACGACGATGTTATGGCACGGCGTCGTTAAACAGAAACTATACACACGATCGAAAATGATCGGAATTCGTTAAACATTGAAAACCATTGCAAAATGAGCAGCTGAAATTGGACACCTTTAAAATACGTTCATCGTTTGCTATTTATGGTTAAGTTGCGTCCAGTCTTGATTTAGTTCATTAAATCGGGTATAAAAAAGCTAATACTAAATAACAGCTTACTAAACAACCAAACTGAAATAAACTAAAATGTGCTCAGTTTTAATAGACACCTTTTAAACGCGTTCACGTTCTCCTATTTATAATTCAGTTGCGTTCTATCGTTGTTTTTTATAGTCGGTTAAATCTAAAACTGTACGAAAGTCCAAAATTAGGTTTTCAGGTTGTTGATTTTTGGTAGAAAAGATGAGAGAAAAAACCTGATTTTGTTTTTATAGTTTTTGATTTAAAAAATAAATTGTAATTATTTAACAATGCTGCGATTGCGATGTTTAAGGAGATCCTGTCCCTGCACCGCGACAATGAACTCATTGTCAAATATTTGTCAAATATACACAGCTATGGTTCCATTTAAGTCATCTTATGGAGAGGCCTAATAATAACACCTAAAAATCTGGAAAACCTAAATACCTGCATTTTTCTTCTTCAGCAATCGGGATTTTGCATCCCTGTTACGAAATGCTCAGCAGTAATAGATACCTTTAAAACGGGTGTCTTCTCCTATTTATATACCAGTTGCGTTCAATCGCTGATGATCACAGCTAACTAGGATTTATTATCCAGAAAAAGTGAGAACTCCACAAAACTTTTCCAGTCGACGTCAACGGCCTTTGATGCTATAAGATGCCGTCAAACATTGAAAACTAATCGCCAGTTGATACAGGATGATGTAGCTGGCTGAAAAGTAAGTCTGACAGTCAGAACTGTTAAATTTTTTCCTACCGACATCAACGGTCTTTGATGCCATAAGATGTCGTTAAACTGCTGGAATCCATCCAAAGCCACTGTCTGGTGGTGCCAGTCCGAAGCCTGGATTAAGGAGGAGGGCGACGCTAACCATCTTCGTTAAGCAGAAACTACTACCATTCGCCCGCGAATAAGCGATAGATGGTATAATGAAGGTAAGGTAAACGCCACAGCCCTGGGAGCCACAAGATGCCATTAAATACTGAATACTGAGGAGACATTGCTCTAATGAGCTGACTACTCATAGGTGGGATAATTTACCTGTATATACGGGTAGTTAGAAGGTCACGAATGGCGACAAAGCTAATCTCGAAGTCGTCTGAATCGAAGGTGCTTGCAATCGAAAGATGGCGGTCTCGGCTGGATGAGTTTCCATGGCGACGAAGCATCGTTTCCGAAGCAGTCTTATCAGCCCAGTCCAAACGGCACTGTTTGTCATCCGCTGCAGTTTTTTCTAGTGCTCCCCTTAACGTCCGCCGCTGTGGCTTTTGTGTTGGAATTTAATTCACGCAAAGGTTTTGTACTTTTGTGATTTTTATTCACTTAACTGTTCTGTACTTGAATGAATTTCATCCACCAAGTTACGACTTGTTTAAACACCTTTCATCCAACCGCTTTTAGTGTTGTGAATGTTTTTTTAACCGCTTCTTCGTGCGTTTCGAAGTCGTTACCGTCCTGTTGACGAATTATCCTGTTTCAGATAGCTGCTATTGTGTTCACACATTCTTATGCTCCAACGTAGTTCATTTCGGACGGATTCCTCATCGATAAACCATTTACTGTTCATACTCGTTACGCTACAAGCTATCGCACTTTACACTGGCTTTTATACGTGACCCTTCAGGTCCAGACGACCGTGGGAACCCTGCGTTCTTCCCAACGAGCGCCTCAATCTGATGTAGCCCTACTTCCGGTCACGTGGTCGCTTGTGGCCGCCTCCAAAGCAGAGCGATTTGAATTTGCATCTGCAGATGTATCCGACAATTTACTTCCTGCCAGAGAGAGCCGCCAGGTGTCGCGATAATCCGAGAAATCTGGGGTAGATGTGAATTAAATGCGGGCTTGGAAAGGGTTAGCTCAGCAAGTTGTCCAATTCCGTGCCAGGGAAGGGATAGGAACGAGCCCCACGGTTTCTTGATAGCCGTCGAAATACAGGGCTGCTCCACTGCGGGATATGGGGGGAGGGTTTGGAAAGCTTGTTGTTGTTAGTTTCAATGGAAGCTCTCTAAGCTCTCTAAGCACCGATGATGATGATTAATAATACTAATACTACTACTACTACTACTAATAATAATAATAATAATATGATTAACGTGCCAATGTAAAACTTGAATCAGAGGCCTCTTAAAGTCATGTTGTTAAAACCAGACAACTATGCAGACTTTTTAGCCCTATTTTTAGCAGGTTTATAGCCCTGTTAGCCTTTTCAGCTGTTAAGATAGCGCAGTCACTGTGGCCTGCACTCTAAAAAAATAATGTCTTATAGCAGCAGGCCCTACTGTCGACAGATCGCTCTTAGACATCATTTGTCGGGTTATAAAGCAAGCGAATGTGGCGTATGACCAGGCATTATTGTGACCTTTTGAACTAATCAGCCAACACTGTCTGCCGGCAGGCAACGATGAATGTGCTTTGAAAGCAAATTGTGTCTTCAAAACTTCGACACAAATGTCTGCCCTTAGCACGGACTATTTACTTTTGAGAGTGCGCAGATCGTGTACGCATTAACGCCTTTGCCTGCGTTGATAGAGATCAGATTTCGTAGAGTTTATCTTCTCTGGAACACAGAACTTTCAACGCTGTCCGGAAGACGGACAGCCGACGAAGATGTCTAGTGTTGAAAGAAACAGACTTGCCTCTCCTCAGTCTGAATATCCTATCAGTTCAGTTTAGAACCGAAGGGGCACGCGAGCACTTGATAACATTATCCAGGGCAGGCTGCCCCGCAAGAGAAAAAGGTGAGGCCGGATGATATCTGAATGCTGGTGTAGAATCGTGCACAGCGGTGTGTGTTGCAGGCTGCAGAACTGTTCGGAATGTTTCTACGAGAGTTAAAATGTGTTTTCCGGTATAATAGATTGCACCCACCACAGACGCGAATGGCCTACTTCTGAGAGATTTGTACCGTGTGTTCCAGAACTAGGAGGGATTAATTCCAGCCAGAAGGAAAGAGAGTTCCAGAACTGTAGACTGCTGAGATGAATCGAATGTGTCCTCGATAGCTGCCTAGGAGCCTCTACACGAACGTAGCATCCGATTTTGAGAATGTTTTCACTGAAGCCCTTTGTATAAGTTTCGACTCATTTGGATTCATTTATCGATTGTATGCATGGTGGAATGGTTGGACGCTAGAAGTAACGGAAAGATAAAGAGAAGGAGAGCGATACAGAGAAATAGACAGACAGAGAAAGAGACAGAGAAAAACAGACTGTGACCGACAGGTACATTGAAGAAAAAGGAGCAGAACAAGATATAGAATCACAGAAAGAAAGTAAAGAAGACAAATTGAGTACGTGAGAGAGTGACTGACTGAGTGCCTGAGAAAGAGAAGCAGATGGAACGAGAAAGGCAAAAAGGTACAGAAAGACACAGGGACGGCAAAGACAGACAGACTGACAGACAGACAGACAGACAGACAGACAGACAGCGTATGATCACAAGAGTTAGAACGGGAACCCTACTTGTCCATTCACGAAACAAATTCGAAAGTTTCTCGTCCTAGCAAACACACTAATATGTGTCAATCAACTGATATGCCCCAGTCCTGTCTATACCCTCGAAACCCATATTCGCTGCCAAGTGAAGTCACAACATACCGAATTAAAATCCCAGATTTAGCTTTAGCCTATCCAATCGATAGGCCAGTGAGACTTTACTCAGCAGATTACTGGAAGTCGCAACATTACTCAAGTATATCCAACATCGCGCTAATCGCTATCGATGAAACATGTACTGTAGCTCCTTAAAATACATATGATGCTTCACACCTTCCGATTGCGCTGAGATGAACCGTTGAACATATTTGTACTGGCTGAAACTGTTGAACATTGCTGCAAATGTAATTTAAATGTAAACCTCCAAAGTTTCTTAGCGTTATTCAAAAGCGATGTCATGGAGACCAGCTTATACACCGGCGCTTAGTCAAATCAGGTCACCATGACCCAGGTCATTTGGGTGCCATGGGAATCAGCATATAACAATGAAGCCGTTGGACACGTTGCACTGAAGCTGTTGAACATATTATATTGATGGTATTTTATACCTAGATCCATCAAACAAGATCATTTCTAAATATCTTGCAGTATATTCTTGCAAGGTATTGACACCCTTACGATCGTTGATTTCTAAAGACAGTATAACGAATATTCCAACGACAGTATCGCGAATATTCTAACAACATTATCTCGAATATTCTAACGGCAGTATCTCGAATATTCTAATAACAGTATCTCGAATATTCTAATGACAGCATCTCGAATATTCTAATGACAGTATCTCGAATATTCTAACAACATTATCTCGAATATTCTAACGGCAGTATCTCGAATATTCTAATGACAGCATCTCGAATATTCTAACAACAGTATCTCTAGATATCCATAACGACATTATCTCAAGATTTCCATAAAATCCACGCATAGTGTCGAAAAGTACTAAAGCTGCTAAGGGAATTCTACAGCATTTGCATCACAACTCACGCAAACACTCAAACGGAGTACTGTGCAAGAGAATTTTCGAGACCAGCCCAGCCAGCATCACAGGCTATTCTCTTGGATACATGGAAGCAAGTACATCCGTATGCTTGGTAATTCCATGCGCTGGTCACGCAAGACCGACTCCACCTATGATGATGAAGATCAGTGTGGTTAGTATGATCCTGCGAAAAGACCATCTCTGGTAGCAGCAAACACCACAGTGACCAGAACCTCTAATGTCTGGTCTTGACATGTTCCATGGTAGTCGTCAACTCGGTGGGTGCGTAATCCAACGATTGTGGGTTTGAGCCTGCTGAGCGTACTCCGTGTAACAACTCCAGACAAGTTGTTTACACAAACACGTGTCTTGCGTCTCAGATTCAGATTCCCCCGAAAATAATAGTAATAATAATAATAATAATAATAATAACAATAATTATTATTATTATTATTATTAGTAGTAGTAGTAGTAGTAGTAGTAGTAGTAGTAGTAGTAGTAGTAACTTCTAATGCGCCGGTGTCTAATGCACAAGGTATCAATCGATGGCGCACCAAAGCCAAGCCACAATCAGGTCAATATCCAGAAGGTCAGTCCACAGGACAGAGAGACAGCCTACGGTGGATAAGCAATTTGAAAAAAAGTATGTTTTAAGAGTTTTAATTTGAGAACGAAATGACAGGACTTTAAAATAAGCAAACAGAATATAGATAAAATAAGTATATAAATCCTTTTGTCTAGTAAAAACAAATCAGACACTGGTTTAGCCGCAACATTGATGCGACAGACGACCAGACAGACAATGTCGAAGATCCCCATTCGACCCCTTCAGTATCTGCTGTTTCCAGACACTAATTTCAAACGAGCAGCAGTTTCTGCTTCTACACGATGCCGCACACGAAGCAGTGGACCGCGTCCGTCAAATTTCCGCATCTACTCGTCACGGTCCAGTGACACATAGTCGCAGCATCCTAGTGCCAGATACGCGGAAAGCTCTCGACCGAGACGGGATGCATTCGAACGTGACTGTGTTGCATAATCCGTTGTCGGCTCAAGGGCAAGCGAATAATTATACACGTACAGCGCCCTTTTCTCGGCCTCGGCCGTACTACGGCGCTCTATAAATCGTATTATTATCATTGTTGTCGTTGTTGTTGCTATTATTATTATCATTATTATTATTTTTATTATGATTATTATCATCATCATCATCATCATCATCATCATTATTATTATTATTATTATTATTTGAAGAGGAGAAAATCAGCGCCTTCCCACTTTACAGACGGGATAGATGAGAACTATTGAGTGATTGAGCTAGAGAGAGAGAGAGAGAGAGAGAGAGAGAGAGAGAGAGGAGAGAGAGAGAGAGAGAGAGAGAGAGAGAGAGAGAGAGAGAGAGAGAGAGAGAGAGAGAGAGGGAGGTATAACTGAGAGGAGAGCCAAGCCCCGAACTGTGAACCTTTTGAATGCAAATGAAGAGAGATTGAAAAACTGAGCATTTTAAAGCTAGACCGCTCCTGTTAGATTACTGTATATGGGTCAAAGAATCATCATTATAATTTATACTGAGAGCCGCATTTCTAACCGGTTTTATCTGACGATTTTGTAATTGATACCAAATCAATTTCACCTGTCTGGTCTACATAACACAGCAGCATCAATAGGAAATGTTGCTAGAATTATTGTAATTATGTATGTATGTATGTATGTATGCATGTATATATTTATGTATATATTTATGTATGTACGTATGTATCCATGTATGTATGTATGTACAGTATGTACGTATGTATCCATGTATGTATCCATGTATGTATGTATGTATGTATGTATGTATGTATGTATGTATGTATGTATGTATGTATGTATGTATGTATGTATGTATGTATGTATGTATGTATGTATGTATGTATGTATGTGTAAGAATATAACATTTATCTACATTGATACATTTGTTCATTCACTAATTTCTTCTTTCATTCGTTCTTTTGTTCGTTCATTCATTCATTCGCTCGCCCGTCCTGCCTGTCTGTCTGTCTGTCTGTCTGTCTGTCTGTCTGTCTGTCTGTCTGTCTGTCTTGTCGAACTGATTAATTCGCTGGGTCGAGCAGAGTTTGATGCGTTGCTGTTGGACTTTCTCCCCATTCGCAACTTGATTCAACTCCATCAGTCCCTCATTTGTCCCTCCCTTCATCCCTCCACCCATCCCTCTCTCCGCTTCGTCCCTCTCTCCCTCCCACCTATCAAGCCAGATCGTCTTCCATCTCTCTCATCTCCATCCCTCTGTGCCAGCGCTTTGCTCTCCATCTCTCCATCCCTCCACCACTCCATCACTCCCACCCTCTGTCTGTGTGTCTGTCTGTGTGTCTGTCTGTGTGTCTGTCTGTGTGTCTGTCTGTGTGTCTGTCTGTGTGTCTGTCTGTGTGTCTGTCTGTGTGTCTGTCTGTGTGTCTGTCTGTGTGTCTGTGAGGCAGTGTGTCTGCCTACATGTTTGTGGTCTGTCTGTATCTATCTCTCTTTGTGCGTCCATCTGTATGTCCATCTGTCCCTATGTCTCTGTATGTCTGTCTCAAGTTCTGCAGTCCGCCTATGAATCAGTCTGTCCGTCTGTTTATCTCTAACTCTCTATCTCTTCCTCTTTCAAACTCAGCAACGGTACGCAGCTGTGGTACCATGATCGGCCCAGCACCTGCCCTTCTTCGACACCCATCGCTTCCAGGGTCGTCCGTCCAGCCACACGTGCGGCCTGCCCGCAAGCGCGCCAGCCGACGGGCAACCACGGCCCCTACACCGATCTGCCCGCGGCGAACTCACCCAAGTCCTGCAGCCTTCATGGTTAAACCGACTCTATGTCCGTCTGTACGTATTGCGGTCGGCTGCAATGAATAAAGTTAATGGCCGCGTTTTTTATGTTGAACGAAGGTACGCGTTGGATGATACCTTAAAGTATGTTCATTAGAATTGAAACAACCATCCTGACACCACTTCTTCCTCTTCTGTTTGTCTCTGTCTCTGTCTGTCTCTGTCTCTGTATGTCTGTGTCTTTGTCTCTCTCTCTTTCTTTCTTTTTCTTTCTCTCTCTGTCTCTGTCTCTGTCTGTCTCTGTCTTTGTCTCTCTCTTTCTTTCTCTCTCTCTGTCTGTCTCTGTCTCTCTCTCTGTCTGTCTGTCTGTCCGTCTCTGTCTCTCTCTCTCTCTGTCTCTCTCTCTTTCTCTCTCTCTCTATCACCGTAGCCGTTACACTGTCTCTCTGCCTGACTTTTGGATCTTGACCTGGAACCGAATCCTTTTGCCTGTCGATTTTGTTTTGACTGAGCTCCTGTGAATAAGCTGGTCCCCGTTACGTGGCCTTCGTTGGGCGCTGTAGAAATCTCGGAATTACGATTACAATTTCGATGCAACAGAGCCATGGGATATAGGTAGGTAAGGGCAAATCCCTGAGAAGGTCAGATAGAATATAGGGAGAGCCCAGATAGACAGAGCCTTGCCAGGGCCAACCTTTTCCACCCCTCTGAGATAAACTCCAGCCAGAATTACGAGAGCTAACAGATCCATTACACAAACTCTCCATCACTTCACCCCTTGCAATCTCTGCGCAGTTCTTACACTCAAAACTGAAAACACTCCTCTTCCACAGCTTGTAATTGTAATTTGTGATTTATAAAGCGCCTCTTAGAGGATAAACTCAACAGAGGTGCTTCCGATCCGAAAAAGTAAAATCACAGTTGAACAGTACAGTCTTCAGGCCCCTGCGGAACACTGAGAGGGGGGGGGGGGGAAGGAGCTCAAGCAGATCAGATCCTGATCCCTCTTCTTCCCCTTATCTTTTTACTAGCCCGCCCAGGTCTCGTCTTTCGCGGATCTCATCTTGATTCCTCTTCTTCCCATTATCTGACGGAAGCAAATTATGAAGCACATATTTATGAAGCGCATTATCTCTAATTGCATCACAGCTCATCACATCTCAGCCCATTATCTCACCTCATTACATTTCGCTTCTTTTCTAATCTTTTCGTCTTTGATCTGACATCGCTTCCTCTGATCTGGTCTTATCCGATCAGTGGCTAAGAACCCAGCACAACAACCTTACTCCACTTGCAAAAGTTATTATTAGATCAGGCAGGCAGGCAGGCAGGCAGGCAGGCAGGCAGGCAGGCAGGCAGGCAGGCAGGCAGGCAGGCAGGCAGGCAGGCAGGCAGGCAGGCAGGCAGGCAGGCAGGCAGGCAGGCAGGCAGGCAGGCAGGCAGGCAGGCAGGCAGGCAGGCAGGCAGGCAGGCAGGCAGGCAGGCAGGCAGGCAGGCAGACAGGCAGACAGGCAGACAGGCAGGCAGGCAGGCAGGCAGGCAGGCAGTCAGGCAGGCAGGCAGGCAGTCAGGCAGGCAGGCAGGAAGGCAGGCAGGAAGGCAATCAGTCAGTCAGTCAGTCAGTCAGTCAGTCAGTCAGTCAGTCAGTCAGTCAGTCAGTCAGTCAGTCAGTCAGTCAGTCAAACTCGTAAGCCAATGTCGTACTAGATCAGGCAGCCAGGCAGGCAGGCAGTCAGGCAGACAGGCAGGCAGGCAGTCAGTCAGTCAGTCAGTCAGTCAGTCAGTCAGTCAGTCAGTCAGTAAGTCAGTCATTCTCTCCGTTACGCCAAGGTCGTACTAGATCAGTCAGTCAGCCAGTCAGCAGTCAAACTCTTCCAACCTCTTTTTACCCATTTTCATCCCGGACCGGTGAACTGTTTACGAAAGTAGTACACTCTTTTTACCCTTGGCCATAAAATTTGATATATGTTAATTATGTTTGCATATATGCATATCCACATACATCTACCTATTTATATATTTATATATAATTATATTGTATATATATTGTATATCTGTTGTGTGGTGTGTGTCTCTGTGCTTGCGTGCTCGCGTGTGTGTGAGAGACAGAAAGGGAGAGAGGTAGAGGGAGAGGGAGAGACAGACAGAGTGAGACAGACAGAGTGAGAGAGACAGAGAGACACAGAGAGAGAGAGACAGACAGAGAGAGAGAAAGAGAGAGATAGAGAGACAGAGAGACACAGAGAGAGTGAGACAGACAGAGACAGAGAGAGTGAGAGAGACAGAGAGAGAGAAAGAGAGAGATAGAGAGACAGAGAGAGTGAGAGAGACAGAGAGAGAGAGATTGAGACAGAAAGAGAGAGAAAGAGAGAGATAGAGAGACAGAGAGAGAGAGAGAGTGAGACAGAGAGAGAGAAATAGAGAGATAGAGAGACAGCCAGACAGACAGACAGAGACAGAGAGAGAGCTAAGTGCATAAAAGTCATTTGGACGGTGAAGGAGCCAACGTAGTAAGCTTTATAGCCGGCGAAGACAAAACCCAGGAGTCTCTTTTATCGTTTTTTAAACGACGCCTTCGTACTTCATATGACGAGGGTGTTCTCCAGAACCATTCCCACTTAACCACACTTCAACAGCCCCAGGGGTATTATTACCTCAAATGGGGTGGCATGGTAGTGGCCTGCTAACCCCTAGTGAGAGGGGTTCAAATCCCAGTTCATCAAGGCACCAGCGTATTTACCAGCGCTGCGTCAAGTCAGAGGATTGCTCCGAAATACCGTATGAAGAATAAAATCCGGTTGTATTGTTTTCGGCTTCGGCAGTACTATGGCGCTCTATAAATTGTCCTATGATTATGATTATTGCTATTATTCTTATTACTATTATTATTGTTATTATTATTATCATCATCATCGTCGTCGTCGTCGTCGTCATCATCATCATCATCATTAATATTATTGTTATTGTTAATGTTACTTTTATTATTGTCGTTGTTGTAGTTATTAATATTGTTGTTATTGTTAATGTCATTATCATTGTCATTATCGTTTTCGTTATCATTATCGTTATCGTTATCATTATCGTTATCGTTATCATTATCATTATCATTATCATTATCATTATTATTGGATTCATACGAGTTCCTATACAGGCTCATTACCAAGTGTTCAACCCTTAACCTTAACTGACTTCTGAGGAGATTCTCCGGATGTGTGTTTTAGCAAAGGAGTTACCTATACCTTTATACTTCTGAGGAGTTCCTTTAGAGACATGTAAACGAGTGTATTACCTGCGCATTTACCTTTGCGCGAGTAAGTAAGTGTGCTAACCTGTGCTTCTGTCGCCAATCCGTGGTTGCTGATGACATCCTCTCCGTGACGTCGTCGTTGGAGGTGCACTGATAGCTGGCACGATTTTTCCTTTCACCGAAGCACTTCATCTTGACATCGAAAGAAACGCCCGAATGTATTCAATATATTCCAGGAAGAACTTTGGAAAGTCGCGCAAAATGTTCCACTATCAACTCTCCTACAATCGGAAGTACTTCTTGAGGATGTACAAAAGCTCGCTACTCGTTAAAAATCTTGGGGGAAAATTACAAGTGTTACTATCGAGGGAAAGATTGTGATCAACGCAACACTTTTTAGCGTTCGAGAGGTCTTCTCTGAGATTCTGACCCACTTCTCTGCGTGGAATTCGAACACTCAAGATTCCTTGTTGGCTAAGTTTTGCGATCCCGTAGTAAGAGCTTTATCCGTTCGTGAAGACCTGAAGCTGCGCCAACTGCCCAGTTCTTTGTGTTGCATCTCGGCGGGTCGTGCGATGTGGGTGTAGCTGTCGACAAGCTGATTGGCACTGTAGGCTAAATAAACACCGCGGCAACAAGTGTCTGGGGCGAGGTCTACCATTTGTCGGTCTGTGGAGCAACTCATCACACCAAGAGAGACTGGTCCCTGTCTATGTATATCTGTCTATGTTTAAATTCCCGAGACAGACAGACAGACAGACAGACAGACATAGCGTGTGTAAATGTGTGAGAAAGATAGATATACATACATATAGACAGACAAACAGACAGACAGGTAGACAGGCAGACAGACAGACAGATAGACAGACAGATACATAGACAGGGAAGACATAGGCCGTCAGACAGAAGAGAGAGGGAGAGAGTGACAAAGTTAGACATACAGACAGAAAGAAGGACGTACGGAGAGACAGGCAGACAGACTGAGAGTGCGAGTGAGAGGGAGAGGGAAAGGCAGACAAAATGAGACAGAAAAACACAGAAGATGGCACCAGAGACCGAGAGAGAGAGAGAGAAGAGAGAGGACAGTGAAGTGAAAAAGTAGAGTGACAGAGCAGGAACAACACAAGGGGAGAGGGAGAGAGGGCAGAAGGGATGGGGAAGGGAGGGAGGACAGGAGAGATGGAGGGAGGGTAGAGAGGGAGAGCGAAAGAGAGAGCGAGATAGCAGGAGTAACTGAGAGAGAGGGGAGGAGATAGACAGATAGATAGATAGATGGATGGATGGATGGATGGATAGATGGATAGATGGATAGATGGATAGATGGATGGATAGATAGATAGATAGATAGATAGATAGATAGATAGATACATACATACATACATACATACATACATACATACATACATACATACATACATACATACATACATAGATATATAGACAGACAGACAGACAGGCAGACAGACAGACAGACAGATAGATAGAGAGAGGGGGGAGAGGGGAGAGACAGAGACAGAGACAGAGACAAGGAGAGGAGAGAGACATACAGAGAAAGACAGCGAGAGAAAGCATTAGGCAGGCCAAAGGTAAAAGGGCCCATTGCACAAATGCGGTTGCCCGTACTGCATAAATTCCGTCCCAGGTGTTCTCAAATCGGATAACACGGCACTAAACACGCTTAGTATGTCACATAAATTTATTTCAGTTTTTAATGAAACAAGCATTCAGTTATATTTCATATCCATTTTCATCTATTTTTATTACTTTAATTTTCTCAGGTTATTTCAAATTTATGTATTTCCTCTGTTTCATCATTATTGCTTTGACTTCACTTTCTAATTTACATTTCTTTATCCCGTTTCTTTCTTCATCTTCCTTGTTCAGGAATTTAGTCATAGTCTAACATTCTTCATCCAAATTTCTTCATCTCATTATTTTTTCATTCATATACATATATGTTTACTTTATTTCACGCAAACTAGCTACAAAAAAGAAGAGAAAACTAAAAGAAACAACAGAATGTTTAAAGTTCGTCATTAAAAACGTGACTACTAAGCCAATTTTTTCATCCTTAGGTTCATTTATCTTTCGCCCTTTTCCACTTCATTTCCTGACGCACTCAGGAATCGCCACATTGGTGTATAGCTTGAAGAAGAGCCAGTCACCGATCCATTCGGGAAGAGCTTGGAGCCAAATGTACAGCTTAGCATCACCTCCAACCAAGTAGCGGGCTCTTGGGTAGAGTCCAAGAAGGGCGTGTTCATAGGCATCGACAACATCTGACAACCGCTCGGATCCGTTGAGCAGAGATATCCTGGAACGTTTCATCATAACTAAAGCAAACGAAAGACATGTATCAGAAAATATCCATTCTCTTTGCTAATGATTTACTTATTAAACCCGTTTACAATTATTACAAACCGCAAGTCTGTAGCTATATATCTTAGCTGTAAAGGAATTTTTACATAAACAACTGACGGTGGTGGCGGTGGCGGTGGTAGTGGTGGTGATGGTAATAATGATGGGGTGGGATTGAAGGCAGGGTCTTGGTGGCGTGAATGATGACGACGAAGACAATGTAGGTGGAATGATGATGACTACGACGACGACGAAGATGATAATGATTATGATTGTGATGTTGTTGATGATGATGATGATGATGATGATGATGATGATGATAGTGTTGTTCCCATGATGACCCTCTTGGTGGAACTGTAGATACGTCAGGACTGGATGCAGGAGACGCTATAGAAGTGTCCAGTGTTTAAAAACCACACTGAAAAGAAAGATTACGTTACTTACATGGCATGACATTGCATGACATGATATAACATTATATGACATGAAATTCCATGATATGACATAACATGACATGCCATGTCATAACATGACATTACATGACATGGCATTGCATGACATGACATGACATGACATGACATGATATGACATAACATTACATGACACTACATTACATGACATGTGCTGTGGAACTGTGTCTAAAGTTTAAATGTCTCAATCTAAACCGAGTGTTACACTAAAATGCGCCTCACATCGTTTGACGAAGTCCTCGCCATACTGGGCTCGCACTTCCGGCGTAGCTTTGTCGAATGCGAACTGGACACCACTAACGAACTTGTCCATTCCCGACAGGGGAGTGAGGTAACCTCCAGGTTCCACGAGCAACGCCTTGCAGCCGAACGGCAAAAGACTTCGCCTGCAATTATCCAGCCATAGACAATCATTCGTCTTTCACAGATCCTATCCTGACTCCCCTTCTTCCTCTTATCTCTCTTTCCTCTCCAATCCCAAACACCACCCACTGTAACTGCCACGCTGTCGCTCTGCCTGACTTTTGGATTCTTACATGGAACCGAACCCTTCTGCCTATCGATGTTGTTATGACTGAGCACCTGTGAATTAGCTGGATCCCGTGACGTGACTTTTGTTGGGCATTGTAGAAATCTCGGGATTACGATTACGATTAAGGATCATACACAGCAGCAGAATTTGCGCACTTCCTTTAAGTGCAGGTGCTACAAAGTGTAGTGTGGAGCCTAGAAGTATTTAGCAAGTGCTATCTGAGAGACACCTGTTTCACTCGAACCACGTAGAGTCCAGAAGTACAAAGAATTTTGTCAGTTGCAAAACAAAAACTTTCAACCCTAAAGCGAGAGTTAGCAGTAGTGCAATATAATTTCTGTAGACTTATATAGCGCCGTTATCTATAACAAGCAATTCCTCTCAGTCGTTAAGACCCTGATTCCACCCTTATATTATCGACAGATTGTTTTGTCGTGAGCTAAGACCTCAAAAGACAGCATCTGAACAGCCAAAACCTGAGGTCAGATAAGTAAAAACCAACCACGATACTACAAACATTTCCCGCCTCGGTACCTAACGGCATCTTTTATTATTATTATTATTATTATTATTATTATTATTATTATTATTATTATATTACATTTGTTACGCGCGCAAGGTAAGTAAATCTGACTCTGAGGAGCGAAGCAATTGTGAATGAAGGACTTGCTCAAGGTTCCCACAAAGTAACCATCCGAGGTGAGGCTCGACTCTTCGCGTTACAAGCCAAGCACTCTAACCAATCAGCTACCGTGACCCACATACAAGCCAAGCACTCTAACCAATCGGCAACCGTGACCCACATACAAGCCAAGCACTCTAACCAATCGGCTACCGTGACCTACAGACCTCTTTTGGCCATAACGCCTGGATTTTAAAATTGACCTGAAACCGACCCAGTAACTCGGCTCTGGGAATTTGTATTCATCAATTCCCGCGAATAAGCTACTTTACACGACGCTGCTTTTATGTGAAGCCCACAAATTTCGTCGACTTACATTTCTGTACATTACTTTATTTTCTTCATAGCCTAAGCTTTACTTGTTGTACACGTAAACTTTTACGCTGTGAAATTATCGGATACCTGATTGCATCAGTGAACGCCTCCACTCCATACTTGGAAATGCAGTAAGCTGCAAAGTATGGTAAAGAGAAACGTCCACCATAACCGGAAGTGTTGACCACTCGGCCTTTCTCTGCCTTGACGAGAGGAAGAAACGTCAGCGTGACGTCAATCATGCCCCACAGGTTGACGTCACACTGTCGCTTGTAATCTTCGACGGTCAGCCATTCGGGAAAGCAACTGCATAGGAGGACACCCGCGTTATTCAAGACTCCACAGAGACCTACAAGTACGCATCCATGCATGTAAAACATTGTATATATGTATGGATGTATGTATATGTATATATGTCTGCATGCATGTATGTACTATGTATGTTTGTTTGTGCGTATGTGTATATGAAGGTTATGGGCTAGGTTATAAAAATCTAGGTTCTTCACAGCTAGTTAAAAATGTGTTTGTCTTTAAAGAATTGGCTGAAGGAAGATTGGTAATAACTTCATTATAACTGAATAAATTCTAATAACCTCTTCCTCGGGGTAACTTTGACTTGACGTATTCAAAGGCCCTGCGAACGCTTTCCTGATTTGCAACATCCAGAGAGATGGCATGAAGGCATTCGGAAGAGACCTTCTTCAACTCAGTCTCTCCCTTCTCTGTCAGACATCCAGCAAACACATGACATCCCAGTTGATCCAATCTCTTTGCCAACAAATTCCCGAATCCAGTGTCGCATCCTGTCACGAGGATGTAACGATTGGAATAGTTTCCGATGCGAGGAATGCGAATGAGACGATCGAGAAGTTTATAGATGACGAAGAAAACGATGACGTAACAGACGAAAGCGTCACAGAAAAACATTTCTACTCACGGAACTAAAACAACAAGAAAATATTTGCAAAACGCTGTCGCAGTGTTTTTCCATACGCCATTTGTCCTTGCAGATTTTTGAAAATAAAACTAATTTGTCCAGAAACATGCGAAGAAGAAGTATGGACCACAGTCATTCACCTACAATCCTCAAAAACGACATCTAAGTTTCCGATAGTTGTTCAAAGAACAAGTTTGCTAAGGTGATCTATAAGCCTAAGTTTCTGGTCGATGCTTTGATTACGCATTATATAGGAATGTCATAAGGTCCCAGTTAATAGAAAATCTAGAGCTGAATATAGACTTACCTGTTCCAGTCTGCCTATGGTTCATGACGTTTAAAAGCTTTAAGTGTACATATCAACCGATTGTAATTTTGTAATTGTAATATGACATTTATAAAGCGCCACTTCAAGAATAGACTCATCAGAAGCGCTCCCAACCCGAACCAGTGAGACCACTGGCAAATAATACAGACTTCAGGCGCTTGCGAAACTGCGGAAGAGACAACCGATACTTACCACAATCCTTACTACACACCTGTGCTCCTTGATAATACTGTAGATGCAGTTTTAAATCTGTATTTTTATTAATTTAATACAATGCAAGATATTTTATTGTAATAGCAGTGTATATCATTTCAGGACAGACTCAAGGCATGCAATTTAAAGTACACACTGTGTATGCATAAATCTGTTTGAGAGATACATTAGCAAATCTAGGCTGTTTAACAGCGACCTATGTTAATGGTTCAAAGGCCTGGCCTGTTTTTTATGTTGGTTGCAAAGTCCTGGCATGCGTGGTGCTATTACCGCTAAAAATATTCCAAGACTTCAATGCATGCTGAGCTGAAGCTCACTGCTGGTTTTTGAAAACACGCACGCACAGCTTTGCGTGTTCTGAGCATAACTAATCTTTGTGTAATATAACTGTAAGATATAAAAATGACTGCAATTAACATCAGGTTTATACATTAGCCTATCCCGCGTCTATAACTATCTGCACGCTAGTTCGGAAAAGCGTCCCTGTGGGGGAAATCTTCTGTAACTTCTCTGTCCCTGTCCCTGTCCCTGGCCCTGTCCCTGTCCCTGGCCAAGTACAAAGAATTTATTTTTGTCTCAAATCATTCACCAGATGGCAGCGGAGTTATATGTCGCTAGTTCTAAATAGACAAAATGGCCTGGAACGCGCTCGAGTCTAAGGCTTTTTTTATATAGATTACTTGCATATTGCACTCATTAGTCGCTCAAGATCAGAAAGAAAAGTATGCGTGAACATTTTGTCCAAGGTAGTTACTCTAAGTCGGCTCAGCAGCTCGAACCCGAAATCTTTGAATAGCAGACCTAGCACGCTACTGAATAGGTCACAGAAAAGCACCCCGCCATATAAGTTAGTAAAGTATCCCATATACCACAAGTGAGACGTAGGGGAGAAGCTCGTTTCCTTTCATTGAGCCCTTGTTCCAGCAATGGACGAATCCCGATGTCCTGGACACGGGGCCAGTGCACCGCAGGACTTGCCGTTTACTCCCCAGCTTATGTCGGTACCAAATTATACTGCTTGTTGACAGAGACTTGGTGTGCGCAAACAACTTTTCCAGGGTCGTTGCACGGAGACGAACCCGCAACCACATGATCAGTGACCAAACGCGTTACCGATGGACCACCGTGTTGCACATGCCATATATGTACATCCCACATAAAGTGTACCTAAATAGCTCAAAGTGCAATCCAGATATTGAAAATACACGTTTTTGTAATTTGGCTAAGAGGAGACATTTTAATAAAACATCCTTGAAGTAGCTCCCTACTCACGATTCTTCAAAGGTTGTCGTTGTTACAATCAAATTACAATTATAGGCCAACATGTGTCGCTATATTGTATTGAGTCAGCCTGTCAGGCCTCCATGATATCTGTTGCGGCTGTTCAATTCCTACAGTACTTCATGCGCAAAGATCTTTCCAGCTAACTTTGTGTAAAATATAAGTTTACCTGCTCCTTATTCACAGCTTTGTAAATAGCAAACTTGTTACCTTTTCAGACAACGAAGTTAAATGCAACGATAGCTTTGACAACTGAAAGTATATTTGTAATGTATGGATTTGAGCTCTCATATGCCAGAAAAACTCCAGGATAATGCACAGCCGCTTGTACGAGCTGATTGTTCCAAAGGTCAATTTTATCATGGCTGCAAATCTCCGGCATATGGCATGAGAGAATTAATAGCTATGGAGAGCCATCCGAGAGTTAGTAATATAAGTCAGCTTTAATGTGGGTGAATGGGACTAACGCATGTGTACGTTGGTGCATTTTGAACATAATCTTATTAGTTTGCGCATTTTGAATTTAAAGTTATCGTATTAGATTAATAATATCATTATCAAAGAATATATATTAATAATATTATATAAATATAGTAAAATATGTGTGTATGTTTTTTAGGTGACACTGTATCAATAGCTTCGTATTTCGCTCTCAACTTTGAGCGATCTGAACATTAACAATTATATTATCAATATATAAGACATATCTAAATATCTATGTCTGACTAAATTTTATGTGATGTTTTGGCCTATATCTAAACAGCTTTCTATATCACCCATATCTAAACTGCGCCTGTTTAATATTAATATCTAGCAATGGAGTGATTTATAGATTGATTAATTGCAAGCATATTTACATGCATTATGGCATTTGAAAACTAAATTTTAGTAAAACAAGCATAGTGCATCTAAAGTTCTTTGTTCCAGCTTTTTCGTTTCATATCAAACTCAGTTTCTATATCTCTTTCGATTCATCTTTATTTCATTGAATTCATTTCTTTGTTGCCACTTCTGAGTCCTCTTAATTCATTTTCTTCAGTCATTTTTTTACTTTAATCTTTAATTTCTACTTTTTTATTCGCAGACTAATGTTCTTAACCCAAATTCCTTCACCTCTATTTTGCTTATTTTAATTCCTGTTCATCCAAAAACTAACTTATTACTCTTCATCCTGACTTCTTCACTTCTGACTTTTAATCAGTAATTTGTCTTAATTTCTTCTACCTTTCAACTTTTTTCAGGATCTTCTTCATTAGGTACCAAACAACATGTATTCAAATTCCTCTTCCATCTCTCCTCCCTATTTGCTAACGGATACAGGAAGCGGCGAGTTGGAGTAGAGCTGGTGGTAGAGCCAGTCTCCGATCCATTCGGGAAGAGCTTGGAGCCAGATGTAAAGCCTTGTATCGCTTCCTACCAAGTAACGGGCTCTTGGGTAGAGTCCAAGAAGGGCGTGTTCATAGGCATCGACAACATCTGAGAAACGCTCGGAGCCTTTGAGTACAGAAAGCCTGGGGCGTTTCATCATGACTGAAACAAAGAAAACACAGATACTTATGATACGGCGACGGACTGTTTACTTATCTGGGTGTAAAATAAGGATTGATTTTCAATTTCTGTGATTGGCTGCAATTCAATGCTTTATATAGGCCTACTATGAACTACAGTTTTGGCCGGTTCAAAGATGGGTACAGTATAAATGCGTACAGCATTACCGATCACATTACAATAAACCAAACTACATTAGATTGCACCTGATGGCCTGATGTCTAACATACTAGTGATTCGGTTTATATAATACCGACTATTTCCTTTCGGTGCAGTACGGACTAAAATTATGCTAAGTATTGTATTAGTTAAAGGCAATACAATACAGCTAACCGACAGATACATTACACTGAAATTCTCCAGTACAGGAGTTTTAGATTCACCGAATGGTTTGGGTGATCGTGGTCTGCTGCTTCGGTTAACATTATCACAGTTTTCAAGAGGAAGCTGCAAATGATTGGCTATTGAGAATTTCCTATAATTTGCAGACGTCTAACACATATTAGATGTCTTCAGAACCACTTAAATTCTGTGTTACGTCGTGCTGTAAAATTATTGTTTGCGTCCGGAACGTATTAAGACGAGGGCTTACGTTTCTTGACGAAGTCCTCGCCATATTCGGCCTTCACTTCAGGTGTAGCGTTGTCGAATGTCAACTGCAAACGACGAACGACGGTCTCCGTTGACATTAGGTTGGTGCGATGAATTCCCGGTTCAATGAGCAACGCCTTGCAGCCGAACGGCAAAAGCGTTCGTCTACAATATTAAACTTATCGGGCCAGAAAATCTCACTTAGCATCAGAGTTTGCACGCCTCAGTGCAGTGCAGGGCAGTTACAAAAAGCAATGTGAGGCCAAGCAATTTTGGACAAGTGCTACTCAAGAAATCAACTTCATTCCCGTATGTCGTACCACATATCTTCCGTAAGAACTCTACATGCTCATATTACTCAGCATTAAGAAATATGTACTATGGTTTCCTTTGCTACAATGCGATACGTTTGCATTGCAAAATGATAGATCGGATACCTGAGTGAATCAGTGAACGCCTCCACTCCATACTTGGAAATATCGTAAGCTGGAGCGTATGGGATAACGAAGCGTCCAACGATACTCGACGTGTTCACCACTCGACCTTTCTCCGCCTTGACGAGCGGAAGAAACGTCAGCGTGACATCAATGAGGCCCCAAAGATTGACGTCACACTCCCGCTTATACTGTTCAACGGTCATCCATTCCGGAGGTCCGTGGTTGAGAAAGACGCCCGCGTTATTCAAGACTCCCCAGAGACCTGCAAATGTACATGTCGTCATGTACGACCTTCTATGTATGTATGTATGTATGTACGTATGTATGCATGCATGTAAGTATGTATGTATGTGTGTATGTAAGAAGAACCAACCTCTGCCCTGTGGTAACTTGGACTTGACATATTCGAAGGCCTTGCGGACGCTTTCCTGATTTGCAACATCCAGAGAGATGGCATGAAGGCGTTCGGAAGAGACCTTCTTCAACTCAGTCTCTCCCTTCTCTGTCAGACATCCAGCAAACACGTGACATCCCAGCTGATCCAATCTCTTTGCCAACAAATTCCCGAATCCAGTGTCGCATCCGGTCACGAGGATGTAACGATTGGAATAGTTTCCGATGCGAGGAATGCGAATGAGACGATCGAGAAGTTTGTAGATGACGAAGAAAACGATGACGTAACAGACGAAGGAGTCACAGAAAAACATTTCCATTCACGTGACTAAAACAACAAGAAAACATTTGCTAAAAACGATCATAGGCACAACGGGTTTGCTTAACAAACCTGCCATTGTAAAGACACCCAGAATATTTGCGAGATGAGATTACAGCAAGAATAATGAGAGATTACACAAACGTCCGCCAAGATCCTCAAGCTTTATGAGTGAATGCCTTATGCACAAAGCACTTTGAACATAAACACACGTTAGACATGGCATACCATAGTCTCATACATACTGGTCTGCAAATTGGAATCGGTCTTTGCTCTCTAAATGGCAATTTCTGTTTAATTGACAGAACATACCGTGCACTAACAGGCGAAGCCGATGCCTACATGTAGAACGACCTACTTACGGTGTATTGTATAACAGACGAAGGAGTCACAGAAAAACATTTCTACTCACGTGACTAAACAACAAGAAAATATTTGCCAAAACGATCATAGGCACAACGAGTTTGCTTAACAAATCTGCCATTTTCCAAATACCCAGCTTAGTAACGAGATGGGATTACTACAGGAACGATCCGATATTACCGGACTTTTCTTACGTTGTGTTGTCGACTCCACCTTGTCTACAAGAAAAAGGCTGCGTACGATGATAGGCCTTGCGAAATAGCTGTGCCCTCTTATCAAATGGGCGATCCCAGGGACTGAAATAAACAAGCTTTCTTCCTGGTTTATCAAACAGTGGCATACGCTTTAAAGTGATTTAGCTCTAATCACACAAGGCAGGCCTTAGAAGAGAGTCTATAGTCGCACGCATAGTCGCAATACTGATTCGAATAAGACTTTGATCTTTTACAACAGCTTGTGTTTGATTGACAGAACATATAACTAACAGCCGATGCCTGGGCCTACACATAAAGTGACCTACTTACTGTATACTGTTGCGAAACGATGTCCAAAGTACCTGCGCTGTGGCTGCACAAATGCGACTCAGTGTTTTTTATTCATTAGAGCCTGAACATTTCATCAGTCCTTTAAGACCTGAACTTTGAACTTGTTCTGCATGTTTGCGCCAGGAGAAGTGTTTTTACTGCTTTTAGAGAGAGGTATGAGTGCGCAAACATCTTGACTATGGTCGTTACAGAGAGTTCACTCAAAAGACTCGAACCCACAATCGTTGCATAAATTCCAAAAAGACCACCGTGTCCCACAATTACTTCGTCTTCCCTATGTTACTCTTTTTCGTTACTAAGCTTATTGGAGGCTGAATAAATATAGGTCTACGGATGCGATTACCCTAACTTGGCTCATTATTCTGGAATTTAAGTGGCATATGTAGTACCGGTAATATCTTCAGTGGGTTTAGCAGTACAAGCAGCGGCACAAATAACTCGCTTTATTAATGTAATCTAATCTAATAACTGCTATAGCGCCGTTACCATAGTGTCCAAAGCCTTAGTCCATAGTCGCTTCAAGTCAAAATCGCAGTCAAAAGTCATAAACCGTTGGAGAAGCCCGGTTGAATTCCGATAGGTCAAAGAAACCAGAAGCTAGGCTACGGTGGGTAAATAAGGCGAAAGAGATGCTTCTTTAGTTTAGACCTGTATGACTTGACAGAATTGAAAGAAAGAACCGAAAAGGGCAGTGAATTCCAAAGCTTTGGATCGGCTAAGGAGAAAGCTCGAGAGCCCAACACTGTTCGGGTTCGGGGCACAGCAACAGTCAGAGTGCTCACTAATCGAGTGTAATATCTTTAAGTGTGAGGGATGTAACGAGGAACTTGCATCCGCGAGGTCCTACTGTCCTACGGGTAATTCCACGCTGAGCAGTAACTCTCCAATTTATTACAATGAGGAAGGTTTTGGTGGTCGGCATGTATGGTTAATTGACGGAGATTCAAATCCTCGCTCGAAGAAGAAGACCGGATTCTTCTTGCCTACAGTTAACCCCCCCCCCCCCCAACAGCACGACAAGCACCTAAATCGAGGGCTCGGATCGTTGCTTATGTATATTTTATGCTATTTCTCTGACAAATAACTTTGGCAATTCCCTCTCACCTTTGCCCACCTTGAATATTATTAATTATATTATTCATATATAGCATATATCTAAAAATACCAGCCTCATTGAATTTTATGTGATGATTTTATCTAAAGAAATTCCTATTTCAACCTTGAACGAAGTTATCACTAACGTTGATCTGATTTGCCTTATCCTTTCGCACTTTACCTGACCCTTCCTCTCAATTCCTTGCTTTTCCATACGTGGCCCGACCTTACAAGTGAGATCTCTGTTTTTCTCCGTAGCTGAAGACATATACAGCTTTGAGGATGGTATCAAATGGTGTATTGGAGAAATACCTCCTGTGCAGGAATGAAACCTGCTCTATATTGTTAACACCTTCTCATCTGCCATTCCGAAACGCGAGACTTTCATTCCATGAACTCACGTTGAAATAGTTGCAGTTGAAATAGTTGAAATAGTTTCTGGGTATTCTCCTGGACACGATAGTCCTCGTTCCAGTGATTGAAAGGGGCCTCCACAGTGCTATCAGATGCAACTTTATTTGGGCCGCCTCATTTTGTTTTTGATCGATATGCTGGTTTATTCATTCATTCATTAATATACTGCTTGACTAACTTGATGCGTGAATAAATAAATGATTGATCATTTCTTTTACTCATTTATCCATTTTTCATAGACTATTTGATGAGGTGATTTTTTGATTGATTGCAAGGATAATTGCATAAATTTTGTATCTGACAAATAAATTGATATAAATTGTTAGTAAAAGCATTTGCATCTTTGAATGTTTGTTCTAGTTCATTTATTTCATTTAAAACTGAGTTTTTTATCTCTTTCCATTCATCTTAATTTTCGCGAATTCATTTCGTCGATATAATTTTTGTGTATTTTAAATTCATTTT
Source organism: Norana najaformis (assembly GCA_964023275.1). Lineage (NCBI taxonomy): Eukaryota > Metazoa > Annelida > Clitellata > Crassiclitellata > Hormogastridae > Norana > Norana najaformis. The sequence continues at coordinate 34,052,991 of OZ029919.1, read as the reverse complement.
CTGCATTCGCTTTTTACTTTCATTTTTCCCGCCGACTCCTTCATTCGTAATCTATTAAATTAACCCAAATTCCTTCATCTCTATTTTATTTAATGCTCATCCAAAATATTAGCTAATTATTCTTAATCCTGATTTCTTCACCTCTTACACATTAATCAGTCGTTTATCTTGATTTCTCCTTTACTCTCAAGACCCTCTTTATAAGCAACCCAACACCTTTAGCATCAATTCTCCTCCATCTCAGCACCCTATTTGCTAACGGATGCAGGAAGCGGCGAGTTGGAGTAGAGCTGGAAGTAGAGCCAGTCTCCGATCCATTCGGGAAGAACATGAAGCCAGATGAAAAGCCTTGTACCGGTTCCTACCAAGTAGCGGGCTCTTGGGTAGAGTCCAAGAAGGGCGTGTTCATAGGCATCAACAACATCTGAGAAACGATCGGATCCCTCGAGTTGAGAAATCCTGGGGCGTTTCATCAAGACTAAAGCAAACAAAACACAGATACTTATGATAAGGCGACTGACTGTATGCTTATCCACTCAGGTAACATGTGTACTTTTACGACCTATTAGAGTTTTTAATAAGAAACTAAACTGGAGGTTAGTAATGACGGTGATGTTGAGAATTATGATGGATTCGTGTTGTCATCTTAAATATCTTCAGAACCACTTAAACCATGTGCTATGCTATGTCAAGAAATCAGTGTTTGCGTCCGGAACGTATTAAGACGAGGGCTTACGCTTCTTGACGAAGTCCTCGCCATATTCGGCCTTCACTTCAGGTGCAGCTTTGTCGAATGTCAACTGCAAACGACGAACGACGTTCTCCGTTGCCATTAGGTTGGTGCGATAAATTCCCGGTTCAATGAGCAACGCCTGGCAGCCGAACGGCAAAAGCGATCGCCTACAATACCAAATTTATCGAGCTAGACAATCTTACTTAGCACCAGAATTTGCACATCTTATTGCAGTGCAGGGCAGTTACAAAAAGCAATGTGAAACCAAGCAATTTCTAAAAAGTAGGGCCTACTGCCCAAGAAAGTCCAGCAATTTCGGGTAAGTACTACCAAAGTAACCAAGTTTACTTTCGGATGTTGTCCACATGTGTAAGTAATAAGTAGGGGTATATGGTGTTATAAACTAAAATGTAATATATAAGTATTTTTCTGACAAGTTGCATTGGGCAAACCAGCCGGTGTCAAACCTTATATCGTCTTCTAGAGCTCTGCAAGATTAACCAAAGAGTATTAAATAACGAAGACTTAGTGAGTGATTGAGTAAGCATTTGTTAACACGCCATATGTCTTTAGGATGAACGATGAATCCTATCCGTTTGTGCATCCTATCTATGAAAAGCAGGTCGGACTAAATAGGTAAAGGTAGGTATTCTTCAGAGTGGACACACCTCATTACAACGTAGGCTGTCAGAAAATGTAATGTTGAATCTACAAATTTCTGAGAAGTTCTGCACTGCTTCGCATTACATTACATTACATTGCTTCAAAATACTCGTAGTACACAGTTCCCAAGTTGCAGAGGAAAACGTTTGCGTTTCAAAATATTAGATACCTGAGCGAATCAGTGAACGCCTCCACTCCATACTTGGAAATATCGTAAGCTGAAGAGTAATAAAAAGAGTAGCGTCCAGCGATACTGGACGTGTTGACCACTCGGCCCTTCTCTGCCTTGACGAGCGGTAGAAACGTCAGCGTGACGTCAATGAGGCCCCACAGGTTGACGTCACACTGTCGCTTGTACTGTTCGACCGTCATCCATTCTGGAGGGCCGTTGTTGAGATAGACGCCCGCGTTGTTCAAGACTCCCCAGAGACCTGCAAATGTACATGCCGTCAAGTACGACCTTGTATGTATGTATGTATGTATGTATGTAAGTGTGTATGTATGTGTGTATGTATGTATGTATGTATGTATGTAAGAAGAACCAACCTCTGCCCTGTGGTAACTTGGACTTGACATATTCGAAGGCCTTGCGGACGCTTTCCTGATTTGCAACATCCAGGGAGATGGCATGAAGGCGTTCGGAAGAGACCTTCTTCAACTCAGTCTCTCCCTTCTCTGTCAGACATCCAGCAAACACGTGACATCCCAGCTGATCCAATCTCTTCGCCAACAAATTCCCGAATCCAGTGTCGCATCCGGTCACGAGGATGTAACGATTGGAATAGTTTCCGATGCGAGGAATGCGAATGAGACGATCGAGAAGTTTATAGATGACGAAGAAAACGATGACGTAACAGACGAAGGAGTCACAGAAAAACATTTCTACTCACGTGACTAAAACAACAAGAAAACATTTGCTAAAAACGATCATAGGCACAACGGGTTTGCTTAACAAACCTGCCATTGTAAAGACACCCAGAATATTTGCGAGATGAGATTACAGCAAGAATAATGAGAGATTACACAAACGTCCGCCAAGATACTCAAGCTTTATGAGTGAATGCCTTATGCACAAAGCACTTTGAACATAAACACACGTTAGACATGCCATACCATAGTCTCATATATACTGGTCTGCACATTGAAATCGGCCTTTGCTCTCTAAATGGCAATTTTTGTTTGATTGGCAGAACATACCACTAACAGGCGAAGCCGATGCCTACATGTAGAACGACCTACTTACGGTGTATTGTTACGAAACAATGTCCAAAGCATCTGCCTTATGCATGCACAATACAGCCTGGTGTTTTTTTAAATCAATACTGGCTGAAAATCTCGTTTGTCTGTTAAGCGAGCTAACTAAGAGCTGAACGCATTCTGCATGTTTGTGCCAGAACAAAATTAAATGCTTTGTGACAGAGGTACGTGTTCCCAACGAACTTGACCATGGTCGTTACAGATATCATCTTATATACTATACTGTTATACGTTTCCTTTTTCTCAGTGGGGTTTCTTTCTTTAGTATGGATTAGCCAACTCTCCAGTTGCATATCCTATACCCCAATGCTATGTAAACATCTTCTGTACTGCATCATGCCAATCCTATACCATACTATTATACGGTTACTCTTTTTCAGTGGGGGTATGTTTCCATGTATAGATTAACCAACCCTCCAGTTGGATATCCTATACCCCCTTAGAGTCCACTCAAAAGATTCGAACCCACAATCGTCGCGTAAAGACCGAATAGGCCACTGTCTCGCACAGCTACTTCGCCGTTTATGTGTTAGACTAGTTTTCTTTACTGAGCTTATTCGATGCTGAGGAATTTTTTCAGTTGCGACTACCTTAAATTGGCTACAGTATTCTGGAATCTGAGTGACATAAGTAGTACTGGTATCAGTGGTTGTGACCGATTTGCAAAGAAAACACAAGGCTCGTTTTCTTAGTAGACGTAACAGATATACAATCCATCTAATCCAGAGTCACAGCATAGCTGTAACTAAGAACTCTTCTCGTTTTGTCAAGTACAAAATGTGTATGAGTTTAATTAGATGCTGCCGGATGTATGTATGCATGTATATTAAAAACGCAAATACATATACGTGCCTGTATGTATCAAGTCACTTAGTAGAGCGCCTTTTAAATAAATAATAGCTCAACAATAACAAATGCAATGCATATATTGGCAAAAAATCTAACCAGTGCGTTTTAATACAGGCAGAAAATGTATCAAAAATAACGCCCACTAATAACATACTCTCTAATTCGAAGTGTCACATTCCAACCGTGTCCAAGACTTACTCTTGCACGAGTTATTAATTGAAACTGTACATGGAGTCAAAAATATCCTCGGACGTGTTGCTTATACTTCGTTAGCAAGTTTCTTAATCAACAACTCCGCCACTGCCTTTAGCCGGGTAGTGCCAGTTCCAAGCCTGGCTAAAGGAGGACTGCGACGTCAACGGCCTTTGATGCCATAAGATGTCGTTAAACTGAAGGAACCACCCTACTAATCAATAGGTTCATTTCTTTTGAACAGCTGCTGGAAGAGGTGCGGCCTTTTGAATCAGACTCCACAGGGCATCGCTCAGCCACGCGGGTAACGCTTGTAACGGAAGGTGGAAGAAGAGTGCGTCCCATCCGATAATGTAACGGATTCGTGGGAACCGTCCGAGAAGGGCATGCTCGTAGGCGTCGATGACTTTGTCCACCCGGTCTGACAAAGTATCCGTTATCTTTTCGCAAAGTGTTTTTGTCACTGCAAGAACACAGTTGAGATTCACGTTAAATTATAAGCATATACAGTGTTTTTATAAATTTGTTTATTTGCGGTAGAAGTAGATACCCAAAGCAAGAATAAATAGAATAATCATGAAAATCAGACCATCCTGGAACCTGCTTAAGACCATCTGGAAACCTGCTTAAGACCCTCCTGGAACCTGCCTAAGACCATCCTGGAACCTGCTTAAGACCCTCCTGGAACCTGCTTAAGACCATCCGGGAACCTGCTTAAGACCATCCTGGAACCTGCTTAAGACCATCCGGGAACCTGCTTAAGACCATCCTGGAACCTGCTTAAGACCATCCGGGAACCTGCTTAAGACCATCCTGGAACCTGCTTAAGACCATCCGGGAACCTGCTTAAGACCATCCTGGAACCTGCTTAAGACCATCCGGGAACCTGCTTAAGACCATCCGGGAACCTGCTTAAGACCATCCGGGAACCTGGTCAAGACAATTCAGGAAGCTGCGACACCACCTGGAAAGTTGCTTAAGATCATCCCGGAAAGCTGCTTAGTCGCTATTCTACCTCGATCAAGCACCAGAGAATATTTTATTTGTTTGGAAATAGCTTCCATGGGCAGATTTTACTATTGCAGCAGCGACTGCTATTCATGAGCCTTCGAACTACGTATGTAGGAGCGAAAACTCACGGTAGTCGGCGTATTGCTGACCATATTCTTCTTTAACTTCAGACGAGGCACTTGCCCAGCTTTTGGCGAAACTTTCTACGAACATTTCTCTGGTAGAACCAGGCGTCTTGAAGCCACCCGGCTCCAGGAGAATCGCTTTGCAGCCGAAAACACGGAGGTCATGGCTAAAGACAACAACCACATAAAAGAATGTGTACAATCATGCTTACAGAAAGCAACAATCACAATGGAGTGTATTACTAACACGAGCTATCTAGCTCTAACTTAAATATGCACACTTGAAAATTAAGGTAATCTGACCAATACCACTCATGATGTCTAGTTATAGAACACAGCTAGTGTTTTCTACAGTCAGACAGTTTTGTTTTGTAAACATCTCTAATAAAAGGTCACATTGTCATCAGTTGCGATTGCCTTAATCTTCTCTGACTTCAGAGACAACTTTGCGGCGAATGATTGGCTAATTTAAATGTTTATCGCCAATAGAAAGAAGCATGCAATAAAAGTCGGGCTACACGCGAACCCAGAATAACCTGGCAATGTGTTATGAAACGGCAAAGGTTCAGAGAAGGACATGCATGATCGTAATCGTATTTGCATATTTATACAGCACCTCTTCAGGAAAACTCTAACAGGTGCTCCCGTTCTGAGAACACAAGATCATCTATCGCATAAATTGATCTTCAAACGCTGGAGAAATAGAGATAGCAGAGAAAGGGCAAAGACGTTCCTGATGCATGTTGCCTGGCAGTCTGCTTTAGAGTGAAGGGCCGACCAGGGCAAATCGTAAAGTCGAGATTTCTACAGCGCCCAACGAAGGCTAAGTCGAGAGAACCAGCTTAATCACAGGCGCCAGTCAAAGCAAAACCGATAGACAAGAAGGGTTCGGTTCCAGGTCAAGAAACAGTGGATGATTTCTGGAACTGGATGTGCAGGAGAGATAAGGGGAAGAGGAGGTTTCAGAATCCTGCAAAGCTACCATGTTGCACTGTGGAAATTCGGGACGAAGGGACAACCAGAACAACTTGTGCTGCAGAGCAAAGAGACCTGCGAAGAGGAAAAATCACGCTGAAATACATAGCTCCCTAAGACAGCCAGCTACGCTCAGCAATACATCAGCAAAAGTGTGTTAAACTCAGTGCATCTTCGCATAGGCAACCAATGCAACTCGTCACGTAAGTAACTAGAAATAACACGAACTTTGGAATCACCACCAGTCCCATAGGTTGCTATGATGCGATACGTTTCACTTTGTTTGGCTTAGATACGACAAGACTACGAAAACACCCAGTGCATCTAGAACTGTATCTAAAACATATTTAAATATATTAAAACAATATATCTAGAACTGCATCAGTGTTCCACAGTCTTCCCTAATCTCTAAAAGTTTGTCTATAACAGACGAGTTATGCATGAAAAGTACCACCAAAAGACCATCAACGTACCGTAGTCCGTCCGTGAAGGCCTCAACCCCGTACTTCGACAGACAATACAGAGTCGACTTAGGCATTGAGGTAAGCCCGGCCGTGCTGGACATGTTGACCACTCGACCTCTTTCCCGTTTGACGAGCGGTAGAAAGGTCAACGAGACGTCTATTAGACCCCACAAATTGACCTCACATTGTTTCTTGTAGTCGTCAACTCTCATCCAATCGTTGGGACCGGATTTGTATAAAAGTCCTGCATTGTTCACCACACCCCATAGACCTATAACAAAATAACAGACAAACTATTTATTGACATATTTATTTATTGACTTACATATTTACTTACTTATTATTTACTTATTATATAAATAATACGCACTTATTAATATTTATTTATGAATATGTCGCACTGAAACATGTTTAAACAGAATAGTCAAAGCGAGCCAATCAGGGGTTGGTCCATGAAGTTGCATCCTTGTATAAAACCTGCAATCAAAAGTTTAGCAACAAATATCAGAAATGATCCACTGATTGCCAAATGAAGTACATCTTAGAAATGCAGACCTTTTCCCTCAGGTAGTTTAGACTTGATGTATTCAAAGGCCTTGCGGACGCTTTCCTGATTTGCCACATCCAGAGAGATGGCATGAAGGCGTTCGGAAGAGACCTTCTTCAACTCAGTCTCTCCCTTCTCTGTCAGACATCCAGCAAACACGTGACATCCCAGCTGATCCAATCTCTTTGCCAACAAATTCCCGAATCCAGTGTCGCATCCGGTCACGAGGATGTAACGATTGTAATAGTTTCCGATGCGAGGAATGCGAATGAGACGATCGAGAAGTTTGTAGATGACGAAGAAAACGACGACGTAACAGACGAAGGAGTCACAGAAAAACATTTCTTCTCACGTAACTAAAACAACAAGAAAACATTTGTAAATACGAAATAGTCATAATGTGCTCATGTTATGAAAATAATCCTATGGGTCGTTTAGCTGCAACAAGGCGTTCAGTGTATATTGACTTCTGTAGTTCTTTTATCATAGACGAAGATAAAAGGCATTAAAAACCTAGACGTAACAGAAGGAAATTTTCAGACAGCAAATTTCTTCATTGAACACCTCGATTTGAAAGACGTTCTAGAAAAATGTTCAATGTGAAAGGCTTGCTTAACGAAACACTAGTTAAAGGCTTAGTCAGCAAGTATATTAGTACGTGGTACTTGTACTTGAGTAGTACTAGAGTACAAAATGAATTTTTCATTTACATTTTCAAGTACTTTTACTATCAACTGAGGTATGTGTCACTGGCATCAAAGTACTTGCATTCGCACTTGCACTTGCTACTCAAGTACTTGTATCGCTACTCTCTTTCAGTACATAAAACATGCCTAATAATCACAAAGTACTCGCAGCGCTTTTGAGGTGTACCATGAGAGGCGAAATATGAAATGTCTAGATACGGTATGTATGCATGCGTGTATGTATGTATGTCTGTCTGTATGTATGTATGTATGGATGTATGTATGTTTGTATGTATGATGTATGTATGTATGTATGATGTATGTATGTATGTAAGTATACACTTAATATAGCGCCTTTTAATTACCGTGCTACCTCTGCACCTGTATAGAATCTACATTCACGTGTGATATTCGTAGGAAGGTGTGCAATTCAGAGACCAACTGGTGGAACATTGAACCCAAAGGTATTTACAGAGAGCAGGTACACGGCTTTGTTAACTGCAGGTACGCGCGTCGTCAGCCGATATTATAGATCACATGGTTCTCCTTCAATATCTAAACGTTTAGCTAGGTCCTATTCCTGTTCAGCTTAGCTGCAAATCTAAACGAGGGTGTAGCAACTAATCATGACAGTACTGAAGATATGTTCCAATCTTCCAAGACACTTCTCGACTTACCTCGGTATCAGTTCTGGCAAACTTAACCCACTAATGAAACTGCAAATTCCTGCTAGCAAAACACTATACACTACTCGAGAAGGACCAAACACTTCGTCAAAAACACTCCATGGAAAGCACTTTTGTCGTTGGGTAGGCGATAACCTACATTGCTACAGCCTACAGCGTCATCTGTGCATCGAACCTTACGAGTCCTAAGCTTATTACAGGATTTAAGTCAGTTTATACAGAGTCTATAATAACGTGTATAATATGTTACTGATATCATATATCTATATATATGCGCTAAATCAACGGCACAATTATAATACTAATTACATAAAACACGTAACACCTATTTAGGTCATGTCACAAGTAGTGCATGGCACGACCTAAATAGGTTGTTTACGTGAGCTGCCCACAGGCCGCTTTTCTCCTATGAACATTTTTACGGTACGTGTGCATATATACATGTATATATATATATATATATATATATATATATATATATATATATATATATATATATATATATATATATATATATATATATATATATATTAAAGTCATTGACATGATAGTTGATCTACTATACTTATAACTTTCATAGGTCCACTAATATATGTATATATATATATACATGAATTAGTGGATCTAGACATGTTGTAAGTCAATGAGTATGGTGAGTATATATAGATATATGTAAACATTTAGATATATACATATAAGAGTAAACCTATGTGTAGTGTAGGTCATACATTATGTGTATATATACATATATGTAAACATTTTGGTCTATATTTACATTATATATATATATATATATATATATATATATATATATATATATACAACGGGATCTATATTATGAAAAGAAAAAAGGTGATGGATAAGAACTAGGTTAGCGGTAATCCGCCTTTCTGGCGTTGAACAGAGCCTATTTGTAGTAGATTGGCAGGTGCGCCTGCAGTCAGAGTTATTCTAATCTGGGTCTGTTTTGTAGATAAGTAAGTATTGAAGATAGGAACATACAGAAAGACAGATAAGCACTAGGCTACTACGTAAATGCTTATCACAACTCCAACTCAAAGGTCAAAGGTCAAACACTCAAAGGTCGTCAAGGCACCAACACTTCTCCCTCACACTCTCACTCCTTCCTGCGTTTTCGACTTGAAGCGACCAATAATTGATGCCTTGAGCATTATGATAACTGCGCTATAGAAATCTTTAGATTAAATTAGATTACGCGTCAAAATCAATGTTATGCCAGCGATTGATTTCTTTCATGTTGTCCCTGAATCGCCGATACCGTCATCTGTAATTAGCGCACCTGTAATTGGCACACCTGTAATTGGCGCATCTGTGAACGATGTAGCCCACTCGCAATTATGCTAAACGTTATTATCTATTAATTACAATTACAATCAACATAAGTGAAGCCAGTATAAGGGTCTCTAGGAATAAGACACTTTTAATGAAACAGGTGAACTAGATTCTTTGAATATGGTAAAATACTTGTAAACCGGTATTGCTGTTTCTCGGATCGAAAGAATCATATATGTATATATAATTTATTTATTTACTGCTGATGGCAGAAAGTTTCGATGCAATCCAGTTCTCATGGGCAGACAGACAGACAGACAGACAGACAGACATACAGACAGACAGACAGACAGACAGACAGACAGATGGTGGTCTCTTCGGTTATCGCGCTGGATCTGTGACCTAACGATTGCGGGTTTGAGCCAGCTGAGTGGACTCCGTGTAACGATCCCCGACAAGTTGTTTGCGCACGTCACTAAGCAGTATAACCAGGTACCGGCGTAAGCTGGGATGTAAGCGGCAAGTCCTGCGATGCACTGGCCCCGTGTCCTTGACCTTGGGATTCGTCCATTGCCGGCTGAAGAACAGATAATGTAAGCCCTCTGCTTACTACTAAAAACTTGGGAGCTAATTTTACTTATAGGAAACTGCTCCATTTTACATCAGTATATCTATGTACACGTTATTCTACATGTTATATATGTATTAACTTGTGAATATATATATATATATATATATATATATATATATATATATATATATATATATATATATATATATATATATATATATATATATATATATATATATATATATATATATATATATATATATATATATATATATATATATATATATATATACGGATCGCTTTACTTGTACGAAATCGCTCCATTTCCCATCATATATAAATATATACGTAACTAACAGGTTATGAGTGTCAGATTTAGAGGGAAGGAAACCAACATGACTGTCGTGCAAGTATACGCACCAACATCGGTGACGGAAGAAGAGGAGCATGACCGCTTCTACAGTGGACTACAGGAGACATTAGACAAGGTGCCGAAAGGAGACGTCTTGATGATCATGGGAGATTTCAATGCAAAGGTGGGACAGAGTAACGATAAAGGATCAAAATCGGCTGGAAAAAATGGACTTGGGGAGCGAAATGAGGCAGGGACAAGGCTGGTGGATTTCTGTGACGCCAACGAGCTGAAGATCACAAACACATGGTTTGAGCAGCCAAAAAGAAGATTATACACGTGGACATCGCCAGATGGGAAATACAGAAATCAGATAGACTATATGCTGGTGAAACAGAGATGGAAAAGTTCGGTAAGGGACATAAGGACAAGACCGGGAGCAGACTGCGGAACAGATCATGAACTGTTGGTGGCCACTTTGAGAATAAAACTTAAAAGATTGAAACGTGGAGAGCGTCTGTTGGGATATGATTGCAGAATTATCGCATCTGAATATAGAGTCGCGACGGAAAATCGTTTTGAGGCTCTGAGACTGGAAGAGGAAACAAACACGGATGATATGTGGGAGGAAATCAAGACAATAATACACGAAGGAGCGGATGAATTCATACCAAAGAAGCAGAGAAAAAAGACATCACCATGGTTATCAGACAAGGCAATAAAGGTCGCGGAAGCAAGAAGGAAAGCGAGATCTGCAAAGAAGAAAGCAGAAGTTAGGATCCTGGATAAGGAATTTCAAAAACTGGCGCGGAAAAGCAAAGAAGATTATCTAGCCAAAACGTGCATAGAGATGGAAGAAGATGGAAGAAGAGGAAGAACAAGAGACATGTTCGCAAAGGTGAAGTCACTAACTGGAAAATTCACACCACGAATGGGAGCACTAAGAAACGGAGAAGGCAACGTGATCAGAGAGGGGGGAAGAAGTTAAAGAGAGATGGAGGGAATACACTGAGAAACTGTACAACATGGACCCGCGAGTTAAAGAAGAACGGATGGACCAGACAACCTTCGAACGAGAACCAGCAATAATGAAGAGTGAAGTTGAATGGGCCATACAGCAACTCAAGGACAACAAAGCACCGGGGACAGACGGGATACCTATAGAGCTGATCAAAGCAGGAGGGGATGAAATGAAGGAGAGCATAACGTCGTTATGCAATCAGATATGGAAAACAGGAGAATGGCCGAGAGATTGGAGGAGCTCTATTTTCATACCCATCTTCAAGAAAGGGGATGCTAAAGAATGCGATAATTATCGCACCATAGCAATGATCTCACACACAAGTAAGATACTGCTCAAGATAATACACAAAAGGATGGAGAGTACAGTGGAAAGAGAGCTCCCAGTAAATCAGGCAGGCTTTAGGAAGGCGCGAGGAACACGAGATCATATTGCGAATGTAAGGTGGCTGATGGAGAGACAACGAGAATATGGGCAGGAGGTACATTTATGTTTCATAGATTACAGCAAAGCCTTTGATTGTATAAATCATTCACTAATGTGGAAAACCTTGGAAGAGATGGGAATACCAAAGCATCTCATCATGCTTCTCAAGAGCCTATACGAGAATCAACAGGCAGTAATCAAGACGGAACATGGAGACACTGAGAAGATTGGAATCGGCAAGGGGGTGAGGCAGGGTTGCATACTATCTCCGACTCTGTTTAACCTGTATGCAGAAAGAATAATGCGGCTGGCGGAATTGGATGGGGCGGAGGAAGGAGTGAGGATAGCAGGGAGGATATTAAACAACTTAAGATACGCAGATGATACAACACTTCTGGCAGGGAAAAAGGATGATCTTGCTGAGCTTATACGTCGACTAAGGAGGGAAAGTGAAAAGGCAGGGCTATACTTCAACATCAAAAAGACTAAGATCATGACGACGGCAGAATGGGATACTTTTGAGATGGATGGAGAAAACATAGAAGTTGTATCAAGTTTCTCATTTCTGGGATCATTAATTGAGAGAGAGGGCAGGTGTGATGGAGAGGTGAGAAGGAGAATTGCACTAGGCAAAACTGCAATGCAGGGAATGGCAAAGATATGGAAGGACAGACATGTGAGCATGAAGACAAAGACAGGTCTTGTCAAAGCAATGATCTTCCCCATAGTATTATATGGAAGCGAGACATGGACAAAAACGAAAGGCTTGGAGGATAAAATCGCTGCGTGTGAAATGTGGATATGGAGGAAACTCTTGAGGATATCGTGGAGGGAAAAGAGAACAAATGAATCAGTACTACAGGAGATTGGTGACCTAAGAGGTGATCTGACATTGAATCAAAGAGCCAGCAGGCAGAAGATGATGTACTTTGGACATGTGATGCGCGCTGATGGACTAGAAAAGACGATGATGTTGGCGTGTGGAGAGGGAAAGAGGAGAAGAGGACGACCGAGAACTAGATGGATAGAAGAGGTACAGAGGAAGACAGCGATGAATCTTGCACAGCTGAGGGATGTGGCAATGGACAGAAGAGCATGAAGAAGTCTGGTCATGACGGTCGCTAGGGTTCCAAGAACCGACGGCACAAGGTGACAAGGTGAACAGGTTATATATGTATATACTTGGGAATACATACAGTACATATATATTATTTGCGAGTACATAACGATTCGATGCAATATCATTTGTTGTTTCTGGACAAACGAAACTGCCCCAATAAAAGGTTCCGGGTCGTATTGGCCGTCTGCCGTCAATTCCTCGCAGGCAATCAAAACAGAGGGTGAGCGGCCAATTATTGCGGAAACGAGGGAGGCCTTGCCACGAGATTATTGCCCGCAATTGCCGATTATGACATCGTTGAAATTGATGGACAGCTGAGGTTCGAGCATCATTTCGCGTTCATCCGACGAAGGCAGATCGGTATAAATTTCCTCGTGACTCCGCCATCAAAGGCATCCCTCTTCCCTCTCTTCCCCTTCCGCCTCCCCCACTGACCGAATTCCCTCTCCTCCTGTGATGGACTAATGGACCGTACACGATGCAACCGATGACCACTCCTGAAAGTCGCAATGTCCAACTGTGGATGATATACAACTATGCAATGTATCATAAAAGAATGGAAACCAATAAGGCCAACTGCATATCTTGTGACCGCAAAAACAAATCCTTGAATCATTGTTTAAATTAAATATCTAATTAATTAAATGTTTCAATAA
>OZ029919.1:33970675-34039354 GCA_964023275.1 Norana najaformis | reverse complement strand
GGTCATACATTATGTGTATATATACATATATGTAAACATTTTGGTCTATATTTACATTATATATATATATATATATATATATATATATATATATATATATACAACGGGATCTATATTATGAAAAGAAAAAAGGTGATGGATAAGAACTAGGTTAGCGGTAATCCGCCTTTCTGGCGTTGAACAGAGCCTATTTGTAGTAGATTGGCAGGTGCGCCTGCAGTCAGAGTTATTCTAATCTGGGTCTGTTTTGTAGATAAGTAAGTATTGAAGATAGGAACATACAGAAAGACAGATAAGCACTAGGCTACTACGTAAATGCTTATCACAACTCCAACTCAAAGGTCAAAGGTCAAACACTCAAAGGTCGTCAAGGCACCAACACTTCTCCCTCACACTCTCACTCCTTCCTGCGTTTTCGACTTGAAGCGACCAATAATTGATGCCTTGAGCATTATGATAACTGCGCTATAGAAATCTTTAGATTAAATTAGATTACGCGTCAAAATCAATGTTATGCCAGCGATTGATTTCTTTCATGTTGTCCCTGAATCGCCGATACCGTCATCTGTAATTAGCGCACCTGTAATTGGCACACCTGTAATTGGCGCATCTGTGAACGATGTAGCCCACTCGCAATTATGCTAAACGTTATTATCTATTAATTACAATTACAATCAACATAAGTGAAGCCAGTATAAGGGTCTCTAGGAATAAGACACTTTTAATGAAACAGGTGAACTAGATTCTTTGAATATGGTAAAATACTTGTAAACCGGTATTGCTGTTTCTCGGATCGAAAGAATCATATATGTATATATAATTTATTTATTTACTGCTGATGGCAGAAAGTTTCGATGCAATCCAGTTCTCATGGGCAGACAGACAGACAGACAGACAGACAGACATACAGACAGACAGACAGACAGACAGACAGACAGATGGTGGTCTCTTCGGTTATCGCGCTGGATCTGTGACCTAACGATTGCGGGTTTGAGCCAGCTGAGTGGACTCCGTGTAACGATCCCCGACAAGTTGTTTGCGCACGTCACTAAGCAGTATAACCAGGTACCGGCGTAAGCTGGGATGTAAGCGGCAAGTCCTGCGATGCACTGGCCCCGTGTCCTTGACCTTGGGATTCGTCCATTGCCGGCTGAAGAACAGATAATGTAAGCCCTCTGCTTACTACTAAAAACTTGGGAGCTAATTTTACTTATAGGAAACTGCTCCATTTTACATCAGTATATCTATGTACACGTTATTCTACATGTTATATATGTATTAACTTGTGAATATATATATATATATATATATATATATATATATATATATATATATATATATATATATATATATATATATATATATATATATATATATATATATACGGATCGCTTTACTTGTACGAAATCGCTCCATTTCCCATCATATATAAATATATACGTAACTAACAGGTTATGAGTGTCAGATTTAGAGGGAAGGAAACCAACATGACTGTCGTGCAAGTATACGCACCAACATCGGTGACGGAAGAAGAGGAGCATGACCGCTTCTACAGTGGACTACAGGAGACATTAGACAAGGTGCCGAAAGGAGACGTCTTGATGATCATGGGAGATTTCAATGCAAAGGTGGGACAGAGTAACGATAAAGGATCAAAATCGGCTGGAAAAAATGGACTTGGGGAGCGAAATGAGGCAGGGACAAGGCTGGTGGATTTCTGTGACGCCAACGAGCTGAAGATCACAAACACATGGTTTGAGCAGCCAAAAAGAAGATTATACACGTGGACATCGCCAGATGGGAAATACAGAAATCAGATAGACTATATGCTGGTGAAACAGAGATGGAAAAGTTCGGTAAGGGACATAAGGACAAGACCGGGAGCAGACTGCGGAACAGATCATGAACTGTTGGTGGCCACTTTGAGAATAAAACTTAAAAGATTGAAACGTGGAGAGCGTCTGTTGGGATATGATTGCAGAATTATCGCATCTGAATATAGAGTCGCGACGGAAAATCGTTTTGAGGCTCTGAGACTGGAAGAGGAAACAAACACGGATGATATGTGGGAGGAAATCAAGACAATAATACACGAAGGAGCGGATGAATTCATACCAAAGAAGCAGAGAAAAAAGACATCACCATGGTTATCAGACAAGGCAATAAAGGTCGCGGAAGCAAGAAGGAAAGCGAGATCTGCAAAGAAGAAAGCAGAAGTTAGGATCCTGGATAAGGAATTTCAAAAACTGGCGCGGAAAAGCAAAGAAGATTATCTAGCCAAAACGTGCATAGAGATGGAAGAAGATGGAAGAAGAGGAAGAACAAGAGACATGTTCGCAAAGGTGAAGTCACTAACTGGAAAATTCACACCACGAATGGGAGCACTAAGAAACGGAGAAGGCAACGTGATCAGAGAGGGGGGAAGAAGTTAAAGAGAGATGGAGGGAATACACTGAGAAACTGTACAACATGGACCCGCGAGTTAAAGAAGAACGGATGGACCAGACAACCTTCGAACGAGAACCAGCAATAATGAAGAGTGAAGTTGAATGGGCCATACAGCAACTCAAGGACAACAAAGCACCGGGGACAGACGGGATACCTATAGAGCTGATCAAAGCAGGAGGGGATGAAATGAAGGAGAGCATAACGTCGTTATGCAATCAGATATGGAAAACAGGAGAATGGCCGAGAGATTGGAGGAGCTCTATTTTCATACCCATCTTCAAGAAAGGGGATGCTAAAGAATGCGATAATTATCGCACCATAGCAATGATCTCACACACAAGTAAGATACTGCTCAAGATAATACACAAAAGGATGGAGAGTACAGTGGAAAGAGAGCTCCCAGTAAATCAGGCAGGCTTTAGGAAGGCGCGAGGAACACGAGATCATATTGCGAATGTAAGGTGGCTGATGGAGAGACAACGAGAATATGGGCAGGAGGTACATTTATGTTTCATACATTACAGCAAAGCCTTTGATTGTATAAATCATTCACTAATGTGGAAAACCTTGGAAGAGATGGGAATACCAAAGCATCTCATCATGCTTCTCAAGAGCCTATACGAGAATCAACAGGCAGTAATCAAGACGGAACATGGAGACACTGAGAAGATTGGAATCGGCAAGGGGGTGAGGCAGGGTTGCATACTATCTCCGACTCTGTTTAACCTGTATGCAGAAAGAATAATGCGGCTGGCGGAATTGGATGGGGCGGAGGAAGGAGTGAGGATAGCAGGGAGGATATTAAACAACTTAAGATACGCAGATGATACAACACTTCTGGCAGGGAAAAAGGATGATCTTGCTGAGCTTATACGTCGACTAAGGAGGGAAAGTGAAAAGGCAGGGCTATACTTCAACATCAAAAAGACTAAGATCATGACGACGGCAGAATGGGATACTTTTGAGATGGATGGAGAAAACATAGAAGTTGTATCAAGTTTCTCATTTCTGGGATCATTAATTGAGAGAGAGGGCAGGTGTGATGGAGAGGTGAGAAGGAGAATTGCACTAGGCAAAACTGCAATGCAGGGAATGGCAAAGATATGGAAGGACAGACATGTGAGCATGAAGACAAAGACAGGTCTTGTCAAAGCAATGATCTTCCCCATAGTATTATATGGAAGCGAGACATGGACAAAAACGAAAGGCTTGGAGGATAAAATCGCTGCGTGTGAAATGTGGATATGGAGGAAACTCTTGAGGATATCGTGGAGGGAAAAGAGAACAAATGAATCAGTACTACAGGAGATTGGTGACCTAAGAGGTGATCTGACATTGAATCAAAGAGCCAGCAGGCAGAAGATGATGTACTTTGGACATGTGATGCGCGCTGATGGACTAGAAAAGACGATGATGTTGGCGTGTGGAGAGGGAAAGAGGAGAAGAGGACGACCGAGAACTAGATGGATAGAAGAGGTACAGAGGAAGACAGCGATGAATCTTGCACAGCTGAGGGATGTGGCAATGGACAGAAGAGCATGAAGAAGTCTGGTCATGACGGTCGCTAGGGTTCCAAGAACCGACGGCACAAGGTGACAAGGTGAACAGGTTATATATGTATATACTTGGGAATACATACAGTACATATATATTATTTGCGAGTACATAACGATTCGATGCAATATCATTTGTTGTTTCTGGACAAACGAAACTGCCCCAATAAAAGGTTCCGGGTCGTATTGGCCGTCTGCCGTCAATTCCTCGCAGGCAATCAAAACAGAGGGTGAGCGGCCAATTATTGCGGAAACGAGGGAGGCCTTGCCACGAGATTATTGCCCGCAATTGCCGATTATGACATCGTTGAAATTGATGGACAGCTGAGGTTCGAGCATCATTTCGCGTTCATCCGACGAAGGCAGATCGGTATAAATTTCCTCGTGACTCCGCCATCAAAGGCATCCCTCTTCCCTCTCTTCCCCTTCCGCCTCCCCCACTGACCGAATTCCCTCTCCTCCTGTGATGGACTAATGGACCGTACACGATGCAACCGATGACCACTCCTGAAAGTCGCAATGTCCAACTGTGGATGATATACAACTATGCAATGTATCATAAAAGAATGGAAACCAATAAGGCCAACTGCATATCTTGTGACCGCAAAAACAAATCCTTGAATCATTGTTTAAATTAAATATCTAATTAATTAAATGTTTCAATAAAACTAAAGCTGTCTTAATCGTTAGTACAATAACCACTAAATTTACAGTTATCAAAAATCCCTGCTAGAAAATAACCTCGAAGTGACGTGATTTGTAAAAAACACAAACCCTTATCACTGTTAAATTAATTAGCTAAATATTAACAGTCATAACAAAATACCTAAGTATCAGAATTTTGCACCAGTATTGATTTGTTACATTGGTTCCCCATCGAGGAAAGAATCCAATTTAAAATCTCTCTTATAGTTCACAAGTACTACGTTTAAACAGTCAACCTATCTCTCTTCAATGCTTAACCGTCATACCAACAAATATTGCACTCGATCAATGGACTCTGTGACTCCTGTTGTCCCTCCTAGCAGGACAGTGTTAGGTTCTATAGCGTCTTCGGTTGCTGGTCCACGGCTTTGGAATTCGCTGACAAGTTCGATTCATTCTGTTAGTTCTGTGATGTCATTCAGGTCTAAACTTGACTCATCTGTTTCAACTTGCTTACCCATAATAGCCTAACTTCTGGTTTCTCGGAATTAGACCCGGCTTCTCCAGTAGATGTGATTAAGGCACGTATGCTTGCATGTGTGCATATATGAATGTAAGTTTGTCTGTATGAACGTTTGTATGTATGCATGCATATATATTGTATTGTATTTGATAACTTATATAGCGCTTCTTACAGAACAACTACTCAGAGGCGCTTCCAGCATGAGAGCCCCTGGAAAATAAGAACGTCTTTAAACAACGAGCTGACTGAACTCTATCACCAACAGTGACCCTTGCACGAAACGATAGCGGAAGGTCATCTCCATGTTTATATGTAACTGTAATTAGTAACTTCTATCGCGCTGATGTCTAATGCACAAGACATCAAGTGCTTGCGCACCAAAGCCAAGTCGCAATCAGGTCAACATGCAAAAGGTCAGTCCACTATGACAAAATGTATGCATGCATACGCATGTATCCTATATTGCGATCGGTTATGGCGATAAGCACCAGTGTATGTGTGCTTCGGTGGCTGTTTGGCCAACCTATCCAACGCAGAGGCTCAGAAAGAAATGCAAACATTGTTGAGTTCCACGGTCGACCGTTGAGGACGTTACCCCGTCCCGGTCAACCGCTGCCTAGCTGCCCTCAAGAAATCGTCCCAAGGGCCGACATCGCAGGGGCGCTGAGAGCAGAGGAAGAGGAGGAAAAGGAGGAGGGAAGAAGAGGAATGAGGCTTGAGCGGGAAGAATATTGGAAAGGAAGGAGAGGCGCATATGAAAGCGAAGGAGGAAGAGATGGAAGAAATGGAGGAGGGGTATATAAGGAGGATGATAAAATAGGATTGTGGAGATGAATATTGGTATGGGAGAATAGGCGAGGATGATAGAGTAGGAAAGAGGAGGAAGAGGAGAAAGAGAAGGCGTAGCAAATGACAATTGTGCTGAACAGTGTTGACAGAGGAGGAGAGGCGAAGATAAAGGAGAAAGAAAAAGAATTACAGAATTATTATTAGTATTATTATTTTTACCCGAGGTATAGATGATCCCTCAGGATTAAAAAAAATTTCCGCAGAATGAAAAAACTGGAACGGATAGAAATCGTCAATATCTGGCGGAGCAAAAGTACCGTGGAATGTATTATTATTATTATTGTTATTATTATTATTATTGTTGTTGTTATTGTTGTTATTATTATTATTAATTTTATTATTGTTGTTGTTATTGTTATTGTTGTTGTTATTATTATTATTATTATTATTATTATTATTTATTATTATTGTTGTTGTTATTATTATTATTATTGTTGTTGTTGTTGTTATTATTATTATTATTATTATTATTATTACTGAGCAAATGTGTTTGAAGGACTTGCTCAATGTCCCCACACAGTAATCATTTTAAAGGAGGCTCATACTCGCTCATTTCGCGTAACAAGACGAGGGCTTAAATCAATCGGTTACCAGGTAAAACATTTACATTACCCCATGAACATCTCAGGCCGTGACCTTGGCACTGGCCCATCGCTTGCAGCATCATCCAACACAATCCAGCTCTAGCGCAGAAGCTTTGCGTTACTTCTTGGAACTCTCTCCCTCCCTCCCTCCTTCCTTCCCTCCCTCCCTCCCTCCCTCCCTCATTCCTCCCTCCCTCCCTCCTTCCTTCCCACCCTTCCCCCCTCCCTGTTTCCATCCCTCCCTCCCTCCCTCCCTCTCTCCCTCCCTTTTTCTCTCTTCGGCAAGAGTTTGAAGACCATTCTGTTCCCCAACGTTTCTGGATTATCCGGCAGGGAGCGCCTCTTCAAGTGGCGCTTTATAAATTCTTGATTATGAGATGATTACGACTGGGAGCACGGACATCTCTGGCCGTCACCCTAAGCACTGGGCATTGCTTGCGTGAGCATACGTCGCACTCTCCCGCCTGGCCCTGAGGCGAAAGCCGTAAGCTGTCCGTTGCTAAACAATGAGGAAGTGAACCCGTCTGTCCGCGTTTCCTCGCTTCCCGGCACACGATACTGGCATCTAATCAAGATAAGTGTGTACGGATTGCGATAGCTGTGCGTGCGGAAGTAGGCAGCACCAAGGTGAGCGGGTCATTTTGATAAAGCAACAGTGATCAAGCTGGGGAAAAACGCCTGCGGATGTAGGGCCTGGGTTTCGTCTTTCTCGATGATGGTGGAGTTGCTGCTGCTGGAACCGGAGTATCGTCGATCGCTGTAAGTTGAAAGTTGTCGAAAACGAACGCGGAAAAGAGGTTAGTCTTACAGTTTGCTATGGATGGGTAATGGATTGTATTGTGTTGCGGTGATGTTTACCGTTTCGTTTTGTGTAACGTTGCATTGCATTGAGCTGCGTTGCATTGCATGGTATGAATGTTTATTATATTGTATTAAATTATACTGCATTGTTTTGCACTGAATTGGGTTGTAATGCATTCATGTGAATAGGACTGAAGTGCGTATAACAAGGTGCTATAAGAAGAGATGTGACACCAGCGGCTGTTCCAGAATTGCTTGCGTGGGGGAAGGGCAATTCCAGAGAGGTACTACGTTCTGGCAGTCCACCAAGCATGGGTCGCATATAAACATTTCATACCCGGTTTCAGATATGAATATTCATGAGTGATGACGTCCTGCCGGTGATTGGATGCTAATGATATGGTAATATGCGGTCAGGTCTGAGGGGTACCGCATATAACTGAGACGGAAGGGGAAGAGAACCGCCCCTCAAAGCCTAAAGCTAGATCCGCCACTGTGTGACACATTAAGGGAATGTGAACTCATAAGTAATTGCGGCTCATTGTGATCGAGGACTCTAAGACAATGACTTTCTGACTTTTAAATAACACCGGATATGTTGAATATGAAATAAGCAAAAAAACAATTTCATAAGGTGATCATTTTTATTTTCAGATTCAGGCAAAAATACTGGACTTACCGTGACACCTTTAGTGATATTTTCTCAAAATTTATCTGGTGTAGCTTGTCGCACTTACCTGATTAAAATAAACTGTCGATACTTACCTGATGTCACCTGTCGCTTGAACCTACCTTGCGAAATGTACTTTAGAACCTTACCTTACGAAATATTAATGTCGAGAAACATTGGCGGAACTATCTACTTGGCGAAGAGTAACGTTACCTGGAAAAGGTTCGCATAACCGTGGAGTAAGGTCCTTGATCTCAACAATCTATTTCACCATTGCTATTTTCTCCTGGAAACTACAGAACAATTCATTCACTTATTTACAAAAGACACGAAAAATGCAGTAAAGAAAACTTGATTTCCATCAACGTCGGATTGACTCGACTCTGTTTGCTCCATGGGGGAGAAAGACTTGGACGCCCTGGAGAAGGAAGAAGCCGGGGATCATCTGGAAGAGGTGAACTATGGATGTCCCACAACGTCCAGCGATCCAGTCCCGAAACCTGGTCGACCGACGAGGATCAGCGTCCAGATCAAGGAACCACCGGTCAGCGAGATGAGGGACTACGTGCCCTACGAGGAGCGGAAACGTGGACCGTTGCACCGGGCCATTCCCATCATGCCTTTGTCGTTGGCCATCGGCTGCTGCGTCTGCAACATCTTCCTCCCCGGAATAGGTAAATGAAAGTCATTGCAATGCCTTCGAATATGGTTCGTGAAAGGCGCTATATAATTGTCCACAGAGAGAGAGAGAGACGAATGCTTTGGTGGCTGCTAGTGCCTTCCAAAATCATCATCATCATCATCATCACAATCATCATCTTCAAAAACAACATCATCATAAATAACATTATCATAAACAACATTATCATCATCAACCACGCCGCCACCACCATTACCCCCCCCCCCACCACCACCACCACCACCATCATCATCATCATCATCATCATCACCACCACCATCATCATCATCATCATTAACAACAACAACGACAACAACAACATATTTCATCTTGATCAACAACATAATCATCATAAACATCATCATCATCATCATCATCATCATCATCATCATCATCATCATCAACAACAACAACATCAACAACGTCCTCATGATCATAATCATAATCATCATCATCATCATCGACAACAACAACAACATCATATTTCATCATCAACAACAACATAATCATCATAAACATCTTCATGATCATCAACAACAATATCACGATCATTATCCCTGTCCGTGGGGTGAGATGCATTTTTAATCGGGTCCTTTCAAATTATATCTTTTTGCATTGCCCCATAGAAGCAAAGAATGGTTTTAATAATGCAGGAGAAGTTCAGAACAAAATGCGTGTATGACGAGCGACAGAGAGAAGAACGGGGAGGGGTAGGAGGAGTTGACAACGTTAGCATTTTTTTCACACGTCAATACAGGCTGTAAATTTATTTTAGTAGAACATTACTGTAAATTATTGAAACAGAAGTAAATGAATAAACAGATAATTAGATGTATGTATGTATGTATGTATGTATACATTCCTGCATCTGTTTGTATTTATGTATTTATGTATGTATGTATATATGTTTCTAACAATATGTATGTATAAATGTATGTATGTGTATATGCAGGTAGGTATGAATGTATGTATGTATACATTCATTCTTGCATGTGTTTTTATGTATGTATGTATATATGTATGTATGTGTGTATATATGTATGTATAAATGTATGTATGTGTGTATGTGTGTATGCAGGTATGTATGTATGCATGCATACATTCATTCTTGCATGTATGTATGCATGCATACATTCATTCTTGAATGTGTGTATGTATGTATGTATGCATGAATGTTTACATGCATGCATGCGTGTACGTATGTGTGCGTAGGCATGTATACTGTATATATGGCTGGCTAGCTGTATGAATGGATGAATGGGTGAATGGATGAATGGATGGATGGATGGATGAACGTACGGACGGACAGACAGACAGGCAGGCAGTCAGACAGACAGACAAACATACAGACAGACAGATCCAGATTATACGTCATTTGAATTTCTAATGACGCAAACATCGTCCTCTGCTCTACTCCACTCCCTATCAAACGCAATCCCGCAATTTATCCCCAATCTGTTCTGGCTTTTCTGCGATCACTTCAAAAATACTGTTGGCAAAAAACGTAAGAGTGGCATAACATCGTCTGCTATACACCGGGACTTCATTCTAGCAACTGCAAATAGACCAGAAGCTCATATGACGTTACCTTTGGAACAACTTTCAGTACACTGGAACCTCGATATAGGGCTATCTTTAATTGGAAAGCACTGTTAAGTACCGCTAAATAAAAAGCTTGTGTTATCGCAAGGTGTTGTTCGTTAGGGCAGTTAATTTCGGCACCGCGTTTTATACTTCGTTATACACGCATTCTCGTTTTAAGATTGCGCGTGAAAAAGAAGTTCAGGTGTATTTGTGTATTGATCCTGGATCTATGAATTGATTATTTTTTAAGCAATGGCGGCCCCAAGATTGCTTGCGTGGGGAAGGGCAAGAGCATTGCCAGAGGGGGGCCACATTCTGGCAGTCGACCATGCATGGGTCTGGCCTGAGGGGCGCCGGCATATAACAAAGAGGGGGAGACGAACCTCCCTATACCTATGAATAAATTCGCCACTGTTTTGAAGGATGCTTAATTTGGGTACGATGTACCCAACCGTGTCAAATAGAAGGATTCATCATCATCGTCGTCGTCTTCATCATCACCATTATTATTATTATCATCATCAGCAGCATCACAATCATTATCATTATCATCATTACCATCACAATCATAATCATCATCACCACAATCATACTCATCATCATCATCATAATCGCAATCATCATAATCATCATCATCATCATCATCATTACTATCACAATCCTAATCATCATCATCATCACAATCATACTCATCATCATCATCATAATCGCAATCATCATATTAATCATCATAATCATAATCGCAATCATCATATTAATCATCATAATCATCATCATCATCATCATCATCACCATCACAATCATCATAATCACAATCATCATCATCATCATAATCACATCATCATCACAATCATAATCACCATCATCACAATCATAATCATCATCATCATTATTATCATCATCGTCGTCGTCGTTGTCGTTGTCTGTTGCGTGGCCCTCTAGCGTCATAACAAAGCGCTTGAAAATGAGGTTTCGGCGTATAAGCATATTTAAATATAATCGTAGGTTTAAAAATAGGTTGTCATGGCTTAATTCCGTATGCACGTTGAAGCCTGGAATCCTTCGCCAGACGTCGTGCTTTGAAATCTGAAGCCGAGTGATGTTTATCTAGTGGCTCAACGCTAGACGCTCATCCGACTTAACTTGCCGACAGCCATTCAAGCTCTCTTCGTAGTAATCTCTGTTGGAACGACACTCACACACACACATACACAGGCACACACGCACGCACCCGCACACACACACACATACAGGCACACACACAGGCACACAGACAGGCGCACGTACACACACGCGCACACAGGCGCTCGTACACACACACGCACGCACACACGCACGCACACACAGGCACGCACGCACACACACACAAACACATACACAAACACATGCTCTCGTACACACACAGGCACAAACACACGTACACACATACACGCACGCACGCACACAAACACACACATAGGCCTACACACATTCACACAAACACACACATACACGCACGCCTATACACACGAGCATGACTGAAAAGGCAACTCCTTCCGATGACTCCTGAACTGCGTCACACAAATCCCGAAACTACTTCAGCTGCTCAGTTTATTAATGTCATCAATTTCCATCGACTGACTTACTTACTGATCGTTAGTTTCCCTAAACAGTTGGATTTCGATCGGGATTTTCTCAAGACACGTCTTTTTAGGATATCTTATGACTGTAGTTGATTTTTGAACCCATGTACAGCGCCCTTTTCTTCGGCCTCGGCTGTGCTACGACGCTATATAAATTGTCTTATTATTATTATTATTATTATTATTATTATTATTATTATTATTATTATTATTATTATTATTATTATTATTATTATTATTATTATTTTCCAATGGATTACGATTTTTGAGAAAGGTCTCACCTGAGGGGACTATCGATTGATGCCTTGTGCATTATGACGACGGCGCTATAGAAGTCATTAGATTATATTTCTCAGCGCCACAGCAAAACCGCTTATTAGCTGACTCTATATAAAAACGCGTCCGTAAGGGCCAGACTAGACTGGACTCAATCAGATTGGACTGGATCGGTTTAGACCGTACTATACACTACACTGGACTGGACTGAACTAGGTTAGATTAGATTAGATTAGATGGGATCGGATTGGATTAGATTGGATTTGATTAGATTGGAATGGATTGCATTCGATTTGATTAGATTGAATTAGAATGAATTTAATTAGATTGGAATGGATTGAATTGGATCAGATTAGATTGGATTGGATTCGATTTGATTAGCTTGAATTAGAAAGGATTTGATTAGGTTGAATTGAAGTGGATTAGATTGGATTGAATCATACTGGATTGGATTGGGCTGGATTAGACTGGATTGGATAAAATTAGATTAGATTAGAATATATAAGAATAGATATCTGCTAACTATCAGACATGAGTTTTGCTTGGCATGAGTACTCCTGAAAGTTATCATAGCATGACATGAGCGATAATTCAGCACACGTCCATCGTCGCACTCGTGAGAGGCGCCCATATGTTGGTCCAGAAGATGAGGTGTCTTCGACTGAATCGCATACATAACAGCAGTCCAACAGCTGTGGACACCTTAGGAATCTTCCACAAACCCATCCGATGTAACAATGTCAAAATTAACGACAGACAGACAGACAGGCAAGCAGACAGGCAAGCAGACAGGCAACCAGATAGGCAAGCAGACAGGCAACCAGACACACAGGTAGACAGAGAGAGACAGACAAGCAGACAGACAGGCAGACAGACAGATAGACAGACAGACAGGCAGACAGACAGAGAGGCAGATAGAGACAGACAGGCAGACAGACAGACAGGCAGACAGGCAGGCAGACACACAGATAGACAGATAGACAGATAGAGACAGACAGACAGACACAGACAGACACACAGATAGACAGATAGACAGATAGATAGAGACCGACAGAAAGGCAGACAAACAGACCGGCGGGCAGGCAGGTAGACAGAAAGACAGTCACTCAGACATACACACAGAGAGACACACAGATAGACAGACAGACACACACAGACAGACGAACAGAGGACGGACAGACGGATACGGGGGTAGACAGATGGTCCAGCCGCTGAAACCGAATCTGTTTTCTTCCTAGAAGAATTCTTCTGTTTTCGTGATGCGGATAATTTGCGTCGCTCGAGACGAACTCGACTTTGTTATTTTTGTCTCACTTGTTATTTTCAGAAAGCCGGCGCCAAAAAGTGGCTAAATTATGTAGCGCCAATTTAGGCTAATAACATTGTGTTAACTGCTTGGTCTTGTGTACAGACATTGACAGACAAAACAAACAGACCGACAAATAGACAGACAGACAGACAGGCAGACGGACCCACGGACGGACCAACCGACAGACAGACGGACGGACAGGCAGACAACAGGCAGACAGACAGACAGACAGATAGACAGACAACAGACAGACGGACAGACTGGCAGGCAGGCAGAGGGCAGCAGACAGACGGACGGACAGGCAGACAGACAGACAGACGAACGGACGAACGGACGGACGGGCAGACAGACAGAAATTGGTTGTTGACTTGTTGTGGTCACAACTTTTTTCAACCCAAAGACCGTTGAACCCTTGAGTCAATCGCCTAATTAATGAGCGATTACCTTATTTAACATTTTCTTACTTTACTTTACGTTACTTTAGTTCGACAAGTTGGTCAATTCAGTTATCGCGCTGGATCTGTGACCTAGCGATAGCGGGTTTGAGCCAGCTGAGTGGACTCCGTGTAACGACCCTGAGCAAGTTGTTTGCGCACACCGTGCCTCTGTCCCCAAGCAGTAGAATTTGGTACCGGCATAAGCTGGGAAGTAAACGGCAAGTCCTGCGATGCACTGGCCCTGTGTCCAGGACCTTGGGATTCCTCCATTGCCGGCTCAAGGGCCTAAAGCAAAGGAAATGAGCGCCTCCCCTACATCTCACCTGTGGGATATCGGATACTTAACGTTTTTACATATAATGTAAAAGATGTAACTTAGTATATGTAACGTAACATGTGTAATTAGTTGAAATATTCCAAATATGTAGGCATAGTCTCTGTAATGTAACGATACATTACGGCAGGTGCGATTTAGCAGATAGTTCTATCTAAAGTAATCTTCGCCTGTACTGGACTCGGCCAGAGCGCTCTTCGTCTATTCTTAGAAGCTCGCCTGTCAATCATTGAAATGCCTCTACATGCGTAGAAAGCGCAGGTGCGCCGGGAAATCCAATTACAGTACTACTGATTAGTAGACGTATGGAACGCAGCATTAGTTGGGAATGAACTGCTGGGAAATCCAGTCCTAAGCAAACGAAGTCCAGCCCATTAAGCTAACTAACCCCGTTGATGCAACCGCGGGAATAAAATTCATTTTTCTTAGCCTCGGCATATAAGGGCGGGTGGCCTCTTTCGAGGTCTCATTGACAATACATACTGACAATGTACAATACATACTGACAGTGTACAAAACATACTGACAGTGTGCAATACATACTGACAGTGTACAAAACATACTGACAGTGTACAATACATACTGACAATGTACAATACATACTGACAGAGTACAATACATACTGACAATGTACAATACATACTGACAGTGTACAATACATACTGACAATGTACAATGCACACTGACAATGTAAGTACATACTGACAATGTACAATTCGAAGTTTTGCTTTCATCTTTTGGTGTTTTGCGTTGTTTTTCTAAATTTTGAGTTCTTATTCCGAATGTTGCTTTCAACTTCTGATGTTTTTGCATTCTTTTTCTAAAGTTTTGCATTCTTTTTCTGAAGTTTTGCATTCTTTTTCTGAAGTTTTGCACACTTTTCGGGAGTTTTGCATTCTTTTCGGAAGTTTTGCATTTTTTCGGAAGTGTTGCATTCTTTTACTGAAGTTTTTCAGTCTTTTTCTGAAATTTTGGATTCTTTTTCTGACGTTTTGCATTTTATTCTGAAGGAACAATAGTCGCTGCGTTCAGTGTGTTCTGCTACGGAACAACAGGAATGAGTAAACCGGTTCACGCATGCGCGCTCAACCTGGCTTCCGGTCTGCTGCAACTGGCGACCTTCATCCTGATACTGGGCTGGATTTGGAGCATCATCTGGGGGATGACCTTTGTTCACCTCTCCCGTTAGTATGACACCTACTCCTGTGATGTTCTTTCGACCGATGTGGATGGTGACAATAATAACAATGATAACAATAGTGGTTAAAATAATTCTAGTGTTGATGCTGCCAATATCTACTATTATGATTATCGTGATCATGATCATGAACATTATCATCATCATCACCATCATCAACACCATCACCATCACCATCACCACCATCATTATCATTAACATAATCATCCTATTATTGTCATCACTATCATCGTCGTCGACATCATCATCATCATCATAATCATTATCACCACCATCACTATCACCACATCCATCACCATCACCATCACCACCACTACCACCACCACCACCACCACCTTCATCATCATCATCATCATCGTCATTATCATTATCATAATTATAATCATCATAATCATCCCTATTATCGTCATCACCATCATCGTCGTCGTCGTCATCATCATTGTATTGTATTGTATTGCATTTGGTAACTTATATAGCGCTTCTTACAGAGCAAACTACTCAGAGGCGCTTCCAGCATGAGAACCCCGGAGCGAGATGTTAACGGAGCTCTCAACTAGTGTTGTTTATACGACACGAGCAAACACAATTAATTAATTAATCACGTCTTCGTATGCATTTATGTGGAGCCGTCCAAGAATCTCTCCAAAGTTCTCCATGCCAGTCTAAATCAGGTAGCAGTACGATAAGAACAACAAGTTCATCCGCAGGCGATTGAAGCTCGAATATAGGAAGTGTCTCCACTGCCAGGCTCTCTCAAACACGTAGAACTAAAACATCGGATTTATCGTCCATGAACAGAAGAGAGCACACACAACGTTTGGTTACTTTACACTTTTTACATGAAACTTCACTCGTTGCGGTAATGGTCTATTCGGTAGCGCGCTGGATCCGTAATCCAACGATTGTGGGTTCGAGTCTACAGAGCGGACTCAGTATAACGACGCTGGACAAGTTGTTTGTGCACACTTCTCTCGCGCTTTCAGATTCATTTATTTTCTGATTTACTGACCCAATAAGTGCAAAAATAAATTAATATTAAAAATAAATTAATATTAAAAATAAATTAATATTAAAAATGAATTAATATTAAAAATAAATAAATATTAAAAATGAATTAATATTGTAGTTTCAGCGACAAGAAGTAAACAGCTGCCTCTAGTTCCTTACTACGTTCGTCGTCATAGTAGCGTCGATTTCTAGTTGCCTGCTGCCATCTGGTGACTGGAGGACGACGTAAAAGACAACAGCTTAGCACTATTGAAAATTCCTCGACAGATTTTGAGCACAAAAGTCGGATTTACAAAGTCCTCTTAGGCCGAGACTGAAATATAGCGATTGTTATTGTAACTAGAAACTTTTATAGCGCCGGTTCAAGAGAATAAAACCAGAGGAATGCTCTACACCAGTCGAAAAACAATGTCAAATGTTGATAACAACAGAATGTTCGTTAGTCTTGCTACTATCGCTATTCATGTTTACAATTCGTGAGCTGAAGATGCTTATAACAAGGACCAAGTGTTGGAAAACACTGTCCAGTTAAAATGAATTTGTTACTTGATGATTAAGATGTTTGGATTAAACTTAAGATTTACAGAAAGTTAGTTGATTTTTCATAGAAGCACGTGAAACTCCTGAAACTGTTACTGACTCTGAAATTAGTCAATATTGCAATTGTAAAATACATTAAGAACACGATTTTCTATAGTGACCGTATTTTCAATGAATTTTTCAATGAATTAACGAATATCAATGAATTAATCATTTGAGATCTTCAACACCGCTGCCCTTTTGAATTGGTGCCATTTAAAGCCCCAGTGTATGGATCGTGCTAGCCCGAGATTTAAATCTCTGAAATAAGCAAGAAGTCGGTTTTCAGGAGTTTAGGTGTTTCTATAATGCAAATTCCAAATACTGTAATGTGTTGGGCTTTTCTGTTTTGGTACAAATGAAAAGCAGAAATTGGGATTTTTTAAAAACAAATTGTAATTTGTTGACGTCGTGACGATTGCATTTCTTCACTTGATATCAGAGTTAAATATTCTGTCAAGGTTGTGCTTATGCCACCTGGAAAATATCATTAAACCTCAAAACCGACTTTTTCTTTCGTTTTCCCCTTCTGATGCTATAGCGAGTAAGTAAGTAAAGTATCCCATACCTTATAAGTGATACTTAGGAGGAGGAGAAGAAGAAGAAGAAGAAGAAGAAGAAGAAGAAGAAGAAGAAGAAGAAGAAGAAGAAGAAGAAGAAGAAGAAGAAGAAGAAGAAGAAGAAGAAGAAGAAGAAGAAGAAGAAGAAGAAGAAGAAGAAGAAGCAGAAGCAGAAGCAGAAGAAGAAGCAGAAGAAGAAGCAGAAGAAGAAGCAGAAGAAGAAGAAGAAGAAGCAGAAGAAGAAGCAGAAGAAGAAGAAGCAGAAGAAGAAGCAGAAGAAGAAGAAGCAGAAGAAGAAGAAGAAGAAGAAGAAGAAGAAGAAGAAGAAGAAGAAGAAGAAGAAGAAGAAGAAGCAGAAGAAGAAGCAGAAGAAGAAGCAGAAGAAGAAGCAGAAGAAGAAGCAGAAGAAGAAGCAGAAGAAGAAGCAGAAGAAGAAGAAGAAATGATCGTCTCCATTTATGAACTATGGTATATGACACACTTTATGTAACCTTAAGTCACTTTAATGAGTCGACATCTGGCGAACAGTGCTTTTCCTATACAGAACCCAACTGACTGGAACTCTTTACCCAAAGCCAGGTTGGAAACGACATTACCTTACCTTACCTTCCCTTCCCGTACCTTACCTTACCTTACTTTACCTTACCTTACCCTCCCTTACCTTATCATCCCTTACCTTACCTTACCTTACCTTACCTCACCTCACCTTACCTTACCTTACTTACTCTATCAGCAGAGTTGTAATCGTGATCTTAAATTTCCTACAGCACCTAAACAAGCAAGTTGGCAAGAACCAGCTCATTCACGGGAGCTCAGTCAAAACAAAACCGGTAGACAGATAAGGCCGGGTCTGTTTCCTGTTCTAGATCCAGCTGGGTAGACAGTCAGACGGCTACGGTGGATGGTGTTTAGAATTATGGCGGCGAGAAGGGTAAGAAGGAAAGTAGGAATGAGGATAGCAGTCGTGAAAGAAAAGTATCTTCAGTTTGTAACGAAAAACTAGTGAAGAGATTGCAAGAATTATAGTGTTGGTGAGTTCGTTGGATGGGTCAGATAACTACCGTAATTCTGGCACGCATGCGTAATCGGCGGTTTGAGATGCTGTTATTTGTATTGGCTTTTCCCGACTGACGATATTGGTCAGTGCACAAGTGTAAGTAGCGCAGTCGAATTTCAATATTGTATCTGTAGGTGTCTGACAGAGTTAGACAGGCAGGCAGGCAGACAGACAGACAGACAGACAGACAGACAGACAGACAGACAGATAGGCAGTCGGACTGACAAATAGGCAGTCGGACTGACAGAGACAGTCCTACAGATAGAAAGACGGACAGACAGATGGACAGATAGGCAGAAACACAAACACATAGATAGGCAGACGAACAGACCCACAGACAGAAATACAGAGGTAGATAGACACACAGTCCGTCAGATAGAAAGAAAGACGAAGAGACAGATGGATAAACAGACAGACAAATTGAGACAGAGAGACAGACGAGCAGAAAAAAGACAGATACACATAAATGCACACAGAAACATCTGAGACAGACAGACAGACAGACAGACAGACAGACAGACAGACAGACAGACAGACAGACAGAGGCAAAAAGTGAACCAGCAGAAGGCGCAGCCATCAAGAGCGGACGGCCATAAAAGAGAACAGCCACGATACGCATAGTAGGCCCTATCCATATTTTTGTTTTGAATTATTATTATTATTATTATTATTATCGACTTTCGCCTCTGGATGACCACGTCTCCCCTTCGTCAAGTTCCGCCAGAACTCGGCTCAACGCGGACGAAGGGTCAGTATTCATCCACCCAGGACGGTGCGATAATCCGAAGGGGATTCGCTGGCGCTTAACCTCCGAACCCGTCTGACAAGGGAACCGGTGTGACGCCAAATCTGTCTTGGGGTGAACATAGTTCCGACGTCGCCCCCTAGGACCATATATTATGAGACGAATTTTAAGTTATCATGTAGCCTCGAAAGGAAAATTTGTTAGCAAACAGTATTTAACTATGTAGGAAAACAGAAGCCCAAGCAGTTTATTCTTAAAATGTATTCGCTATTTACACACGGCATGATTTTGACTTCGCGAAATTGCAGCAAACAGTATCAATAAACAGTTCTATTTTTATATACAAATATCTGCGTCCTGATCAAGTGAGCCAATCAGAACTTTATTTAACTAGGTGAAAAACAGAAGCCCAACAAGTTAGTTCTCATAAGCCTTCGACACAGCATGATTTTGACGCACGAAACGGTATCAACAAAACAGTTCTATTTTTAGAGACAATCTCCGCCTCCTAGTCACGTGAACCAATCAGAACATTTTCAGAAACTGTTTTCTCCTGGGCCTGATTTGGCTTCACATCGGCCGCCCGGGGCGCCACTTAACCCTGTCGACCGAGAGGGGATTTCTCCGAAAGGCTTCGGTGGGCGGCTGGCGATGTCTATTCGGGCTACAAGTGACGGCTGCCGATCCGGTCGGGTACGGGCCGTCCATCCGCCGGCTAAATGCCGATCGGAATCAAACGTATTAACTATTCATGGGACGATTTAGAAACGCCTTCAGTCGAAGCTAAATCGATTCGAGAATTTTCATTTCAAGGCTTGAACCCTGAATGCATCAAACAAATGAGAAAAGCGAGTTTCTCCGCTATGGCGAGCAACTACGCTTAGGTAAAGTAAGGTAAGGTTTAGAACGATCCGCTGAGGCATTGGACGTATTGCAACTCTTTGAGAGGTTAATTCCTAAAGGCGCCATATAAATGTTCAGATACATGCATCAATTTACCTATATACATCATACATACATACGTACATACATTAATACATACATCATACATACATACATAGGTATATACACATACATACACACTTACATACATACATAGATATATAGATATATACACACATACACACATACATGCATGCATAAATACATACATCATACATACATATATACATACATACATACATATATACATACATACATATATACATACATATATATATACATATATACAAACATGCAATGCAATTATACCTATATAGGTCAACTATGCATGGGTCAGTTCTGTTTTGGCGTGCGCTTTTAGCTAGCCTAACATAAAATTCCATAATCTGATCTTACCTTATCTTACCTTTGATACTTGAAATGACCTGGCCTCACCTTCTTTTACCTTACCTTAACCTACATTACCTTACCTTTCCTTACTTTATCTTGCGTTACCTTCACTTACCCTTATTTCACCTTATCTTACCATAATATACCTTATCTTACTTTACGATACCATACCTGATCTTTACCTTACTCTATCTTGCTTTACCTTTCCTTGCCTCATCTTACCTTATCTTATCTTGACTAATTTCGCATCATCTTATCTTACCTAACCTAACCTTACCTTAACTAATCTTACATAATCTAACCTAACCTAACCTCTTACCTTACCTCTTACCTTACCACGCCTAGTGTCGAATGCTAGTACTCTATGAATGTTTGCTTAGAAAGTGGGAGTTAGCCAGAAGTGGCGAACACCGTTACATCCGGAAGCAGCAGACAGCGAAAACTGCTCAGAAAACAGCCGAAAAAGATCGACTTGGTTACGGAGCCGCCTGCGAGCGACTCGAACCGTGTTTTTCCGTGACTCGATGATAAAGCTACCGGCCGCTTTCTCGCCCGCGAGGCGCTGACCGTTGGTTCCACGGGGACCCCAACTCGCAGGGAACTAATCGGTTCTAAAAACAGCGTTTCGAACGCCGCTCGGCCATTTGTTCTCCGTCTGGGTGTTGCATGAGTCCTTGGGGACCTGTATAATGGACGGCCACGGTTTATAGTCGCCAGGGGAGCCTGCCGAGAGAGAGGGTACGGCGCGTTTAAACGCCACGCTAGAAGTTGCTCGGTTGTGTTTCCTTTGCAAACAAGACCAGTCTGTCGGTCGCCGGTTTCACTGTTAATTGACAAAAGAAGCCGATTGTGAACTGTTTGTTTGGATGGGCAAATGGGCTGCAAAGGTACAGAGCGATGGGTGGATTCGGGGTTAAGGGTCGAGACCGAATGGGCCGTGGCTTGGGATTAAGAATGAAGAACTAGGAGGACCAGCTGAGGTGGCTTTGGGTTAAGAGTAGAGACCTAAACGTTGAAACTTGGTGGCTATGGGTTCAGAATGAAGATGGAAGGATCGAACTGCGGTGGGTTTGGGTAAGTGTCAAGTTGGGAATTACTGAGAACATAGCAAGAAGGGGAAGCTCTGAAAGCCTTGCAGAAAATGGCTTGTCAGGTGCTAGGCAAAAGTCCACAGCTTGACTCTGACAGTGCAAGATGGAGAACTGAGAAAGGAGACGATTAAAGGTGCAGTGGGCATCTAAGAGAAAAATGGCTTTCAACCGGTGGGCAGCGATGATGAGACTCACACATTGCTATGCTATGTCATGTTATATTATGCTATACTATGCTATGTAATGTTGTGCTGTGTTATGTTATGTAATTTTAAGCGATGTGGTGTTATGTACAAATACCATGTTATGTTATGTTATTCTATGTTATACCATGTTATTTTCTGTTATGTAATTTTAATCTTATATACGACTGACGTTCTCTTGGGTTTCGCATGCAGCCTGATACAGTAGTCTATTCGGCAGTTCGCTTGGTCCGTAATCCAACGATTGCTGGTTAGAGCCTGCTGAGCGGAGCAGATTCTTTGTAACGACCTCAGATAACTTGTTTGCGCAAACTATACATCAAATTTTATACCAACATAAACTGAGGAGTAAATAACGAGTCCTGCGATGCACTGGCCCTCCATCCAGGACCTTGGTACTCGATAATTATCAACTCAAGGGCCGAAATGAAAGACAGGGGAGCTTACGTTTTTACTTTTGGATTTGTGTTGGCCACCTGATTGGCTACTAACAGTGTCTCTCCATAGAAATCCTACCAAGATTCACTATTAGCGACCTGAGCAACTGTTAAAACTCGATATTTGCGAGAAAAACATTCGAAGAAGAAGTTTTGTAATTATTTCACGCCATCAAATGAAGGAAACCAATGAACGGACGGCTCATCGCAGACGGAAGAGTCGAGTGCAGCCCAAGCGCTGCGGTTATTAAAGATCAGAAATGATTTTCGTTGTTTGTGTTGGCAACTTCGTCGGGTTATTGCAGAAGTAAAAGCTGCCGAGAGAGAGAGAGAGAGAGAGAGAGAGAGAGAGAGAGAGAGACAGACAGACAGACAGACAGACAGACAGACAGACAGACAGACAGAAAGAGAAAGAGAAAAGGGAGAGAATTAGAGAGAGAGATTGAATTAGAAAGAGAGACAGAGAAAGAGAGAGAGACAAATAGAGAGAGAGAGAGAAAGAAAAAGAGAGAGGGAGTGTGGAACTGGGAGCGATAGAGGGATGCAGGAAGAGGCAGGGAGGGAGGTAAGAAGAGAGGCAGGGAGTGGGAGAGGTGTTGATAAAGATTGCAGACAGACAGAAAGACAGACAAACAAACAAACAGAGAGACAGAGAGACAGATAGTGACAGAGAGAGACAGCGAGACACACAGACACAGAGAGAGAGACACAGAGAGACAGAGAAAGACAGAGAGACAGAGGGACAGAGACAGAGAGGGGAGATAGTGTGTGTGTGCGTATGTGTGTGTGAGTGTGTGTGTTAGCATGTGTGTGCGTACGTCTGTGTGTGAGTGTGTGTGTGTTAACATGTGTGTGCGTGTGCCTAGGTGTAGGTGTGCGTGTGTGTGTATGCGTGTGTGTGTAGGTCAAAGCACCAGTGGTCATCGAGGGCAGAATAAAACCTGCGATCCATAAGGGCGTCTCGAGGCCAGAAAGAGGACCCTTAACGTCAACGGGGGCCCCCCGGACGGGCGATGTCTACTGCCCCGCGCAACAATCAATGTCCCAAGAAGAGAACGATCGACAGCAGAGGTTCGAGTCCTGGCAGCGGTGAGGGACCACCGACGCCGGGTTAAATTTCCAATAATCCGTGAGGATTAAAGGCAATATATATTCTAATATATACATACATATATACATATATATGCATACATATATACATACATATATATATACATTCATATCTATGCATACATACATATATATAAAATTACACAGTCATATTATATATAACCTGCAGGGAAATGCATATATATATATTTAAATTTACGCATTCGTGTAGTTTGTATATACGCATGTATCAAGACAACTAAAATAGGGCCTTTTATGAACCTTTCAAAAGTTCAATAATCTAAATACATATCATGTATATATATACCAAAATATATATGATCACAACAGTTCAATATTCTGAATAATCTGAATATATATCATGTATACATATACCGAAATATATATATATATATATATTTGATTACAACAGACATAATATATACATGCATGTGAATGTAATATTGTAAATATATTTAGTAAAGGCATTTCTGTTTGTGTTATAAAGCGTTTTGTATTGAAGCCACTTAGAGAGACAGCGAGAGAGGGAGGAATGGAGGGAGGGAGATCCCGATTCACAGCTGAGCCCCGTGCATCTCATCGATGGACTGACTGGCCTTCTTCCACACTCCTCCGCAGAATCGTCTAATGCATTGACGTGTCTCTTCCGACGACGAGCGGATCTCGCCAGAGCGTGCCGGATTATCAAAGATTCGCGATGTAATTAGCTTTCGCGCGCCTACAAAAACACACCCGGTCCTCACTAAAAGCCCAAGCGTTTCGACACGGGCTCAACAGACGCGCCCAACGGCCCTCAGGCCACGGAGCGACCGACGAGCGGGAGAGAGAGGAGCGGACGGGTGTAGAATCGTCGTCTGCGCTTAGAGCAACACTTTGCTGCCGGAAGGAGAGGAACTGAACTGCTGAGCTTGCAACGGCTCATCAGGTGAGCGTTGAAGATGAGATCAGAAAGACGAGTTTAGTGGCGGATGTCTAGAATAACGAACACGATCTGAGATTAAGGCTATTCGTTGTCATAGAAACATCTGGATCGCTGCCTGTTTACCTTGAGACGAGCCTGTCTTGTTGAATCAGGTAACCGTGTTAAGAGCTTCGTAAAAGGCGCTATATTAAGTGGGTTGATCTATTACTTACATATGTGTAAGTCTGCTGACAGACTGTGGCGAAATAAAGTTTATGTAATAAAGTTTATGCTTGTAAGCATAAATATAATAAAGTTTATGCTTGTAGGCATATATGTAATAACGTGTATGCTTGCAAGCCCCATATATAATGAAGTTTATGCTTGTAAGCATGAATATAATAAAGTTTATGCTTGTAAGCATATATGTAATAACGTGTATGCTTACAAGCATAAACTTTATTATATATATTCTTACAAGCATAAAAATAACGTGTATGCTTGCAAGCCCCATATATAATGAAGTTTATGCTTGTAAGCATAAATATAATAAAGTTTATGCATGTAAGCATATATATCTGTATGGCTGTCAATGTCTCTATCTGTTCGCACTTTGTATTTCGCAGCTAACGTTTTTATTCCATTTGTTCTATTTTGATTCTTAGTTCATCCGCTTTTGTCGTAAATCCCTTCGTTCGATAATTCCTGGGTATACTTTTCCAGATGTCTTTGTTCTATCACGTGTCAATCAATCAGTCATTCATTTCCCAGTATCCCATTAGCAAGTTTGCCAACTCGTTCGTCGACTGCAAGCACTTCTGCGCAATGATTTTGTTGTATACTTTTCTCTTGTGTCGGAGGCGTTAATCCAAGGCTGTCACGAGAAATTGTCGCAATTTGCAGCCGAGATACAATAACCGCTCGGCAACAAGAATTGTAAGTCTTCCGCGCGTAGAACAACATTTGAGTTTTCGAGTGATCTGTTCGATAGCTCGCCGGTCTGTAATCCAACGTTAGTGGGTTCAAAGATCTAATCTAATCTTATGATGTATATAGCATCTTTGCAATAATGCACAAGGCATAAGTCTATGGTTTCTTCAAACTGAAGCTGTCATCAATATTGTAATTCGTTGTAAATGTAAATGTGCACGTTTTTCTAGCGCGACCTTATGACCTCGACCCTGCTCAGATTTCAATGAATTAATCGGGTGAGATCCCTCACTACCGCTGCTCGTTTGAATGGGCGCCACGCCATTTAAGGTCCCCGTGTTCGCAGATTCAACGTGGGGCACCAAGGGTCATAATTAAGTTGCTTGTAGGGGTTCGTAATGAAATTGAAAATATAAATATCTGCACATCGAAACTCAACATAAGAACCTATAGTTTGATAGCTAAGAAATATAAATAAGCTTATGCAAAGAAAACATCTTCACCGATTTCAGCCTACTTGCCTTCAGAGTCCATTTCTCGCAAATTTACTTTGCCGACTTTGTAAGGGCTTTCTTATGCACGTTCAAATATATATGCTAACATATATATTAACATATATATTAACATATATATATTAACATATATATATTAACATATATTAACATATATATTAACATATATATTAGCATATATATTAACATATATTAACATATAACATATTCGTGCTAGTGCTAATATATATGTGCTAATATATATATATATATTGCATGTGTGTATGTTAGCAGTGGGATATACCACGATATACAAGTATAATTATTATGGAAGTAGTGGGGTAGTGAGGCGGTGATGGATGACGCGGTCGTGTTTCTCCTGACCTTCGCCGGCGTTTCTTGGACATCGGGGGAATTAGGGGAAGGAGGACACACGAGGATTTCTCTGCCCGGGATTCGATGATTTTGTCTTTTCCCTCTTCTCTGCGCTCGACGGCTTTACCGATCCGTGTATGAATTAGACGCAGTTAACGCGTCGACCGTGGAAATGCTTGTCAAGAGCTTTAATATACATGAGATACGCAGCCGCGATACCATGGCCGCTACCATCATCGCTGCGTCTAGGATGCGGGGTGTGGAACTGTGGATATGCGGTGGAAAACGACGAATGGTGTAGGATGTAAACGCAGTGTTTGGGAGAAATAAAGGCGAGTATTGTGAGGGTGGCGTGTGGATACTTCGGGTGGGTTGAGAGAAATTGTCGGGTGTGGAATAATTACCCAATCGTTTCGATCTAGATTTCGACACGCTTCTGTTTGGTATTTACTAATTCATTTTCTACTGTTTATATTTGGTAGAATTTAGTAGGAATATGGATAAAATATTGACTCATAGTTTCACAAAGTAATACTCATTGCCTGGCCAAACTGCCATTGCGTCTTTGTGCGCTATATGTTATGTGATATCGTTGAGGCTAGAGATGAGGGGGCGGTTCGGTGGCCGATTGGTAACACGCTGGCACGAAGAGCGGAAGGAAGCGGGATCGAATCCCGCTTGCCCCATAAAGGTCGACTCAGCCGCTACTCGCCAGAGGGCA
The DNA here is from genome assembly GCA_964023275.1 of Norana najaformis. Taxonomy (NCBI): domain Eukaryota; kingdom Metazoa; phylum Annelida; class Clitellata; order Crassiclitellata; family Hormogastridae; genus Norana; species Norana najaformis. The sequence goes on along the minus strand of OZ029919.1, from coordinate 34,012,302 downwards.
GTAGTAAAATGAGTAGCAGTTTCACTGCGTAGATAACCTTGGGTTCGGCGGGTAAGACTTGCCATCTACCGCCGATGTATGGTCACTAGTGGCCACCTAAGGACTGATGGCATTGAAACCGGAGATCAGTACCGGCACCTACGGGCGTTGAACCCATGGTGGAATCTATCTATCTATCTAGAGATGAAGTACCATCTTATTCGAATTGCGTATCCTCTGTCACGTGTCTTCCGGTCTCTGCCAGGACCTCTCAGACTTCGATCGGTTCTGTCGAGTGGAAATGCCTTTGCAATGCTGTTTTGCTAAGAAACAAACATCGATTGATGCTTAGTTCATTCTGATTACAGCGCTATAGAAGTTTCGGATTCGATTTGATTAGATCAAAATTAAATTTCTGTCGATCTACAACCTTTTCTTCACTTCTAACTTAAAACGTTAAATTACTATAGGCTTATGTTTGAAGACTATTGCGCTAAAGTCATTAGAATAGAATAGAATAGAACAGAACAGAATGGAGTAATTTAGAATAGAATAGAACAGAACAGAATAGAATAGAGTAATTTAGAATATACTATAATATAATAGAGTAATTTAGAATAGAATAGAGTAATTTAGAATAGAATAGAGTAATTTAGAATAGAATAGAGTAATTTAGAATAGAATAGAGCAATTTAGAATAGAATAGAGTAATTTAGAATAGAATAGAGTAATTTAGAATAGAATAGAGTAATTTAGAATATACTATAATATAATAGAGTAATTTAGAATAGAATAGAGTAATTTAGAATAGAATAGAGTAATTTAGAATAGAATAGAGTAATTTAGAATAGAATAGAGTAATTTAGAATAGAATAGAGTAGTTAGACGACTGTGCCTAGCATCTTAACCGCCAGCAAATATGTTACATCCCACCTTGGTGCTTCGCCTCACAGCGAACCTACCGGCCATCAATCTGTTGCCGAAAATAATTTATCAGCAATACACTTGCTGATTCGATTTCATTGTGAGCCCAACATCCCTAGCGTGTCCGCAGCCATATCGGTCTTTGGATTTCTTTTTCATGTCATTCTGACGGATTATGTTGTCCAAACGTGAATTTGCTGTATGATTCCGGCAGTTTGGACTTTTACTGTTGCCGAGTCTGCATGCGTGTCGGAATTATTTTTCATTTCCAACTCGGTTTTACTGCGTTTAGGACGGTTTTTGTTGCATATTATCGTGACCTTCTGTGACTCGAATGGTCCACCTACCTACAAAGGGGGAGACAGGATTCCTGCTAGACAGAAAAGCGTCGGACCTACCAACCCACGTACGCCGTCCACGCAGGGGAATCTTGGATTCGGTGTAGGAAGTGCGAAGAGAGTCTTTGGAGCGGCACCGAACGTCAGTCACGGAATGGCTCAACTACCCACCGGTCGGAGGCGACGAATCCCAGGCCTAAGGATATCCCCCGGTTAGAGGGATATCTGGACGCACCATCGTCTTCCATCTACGGGGGATTGCTGGGCGGATGACATCGCCTATCGTCTTTCCTTATCCTCGATGTTATGGGCTTCAGGAACATACTGTCATGTTTCAACTCTAGTTGGGAATCTGTTGGTACACACACACACCCACATACATATGTAAATACATACATACATACATAGCCTACATACATGCATATGTACATACTTACATACGTACATACATGTGTACATACATACATACATACATATGTACATACTTACATACGTACATACATACATACATATGTACATACTTACATACGTACATACACACATACATACATACATACATACATATGTACATACATGTATACATACATACATACATACATACATACATACATACATATGTACATACTTGCATACGTACATACATACATACGTACATATGTACATACTTTCATACATACATACATGCATACATACATATATACATACATGTATACATACATACATACAGGCATGCATCAATACAAAAACATACATATACACGCATACATACAGTGGTGTAATCATTTTGTAGCTTACTTGAGGTGACAATTTGCGAGATGAAGTCCCTCGCCGTCTTATGTTACATTGCAATCTGATAATTTATATGGACATATATATTTGCACAAATAGCATATATGTTATACGTATTAGTATATAAAATATATAATTTAATGTTTTATACTGATGTAATCATTTTATAGCTTACCTGAGATGATATTTCGCGAGATTAAGACGAGCAAGCAGCGACTGACGCTGCTTAGTCTTTGGTTCGCTGTCTGCTGTCTTCTGCCGGAATCTCTTCGTAAGTAAATTGTGTCTGGATCATCTGTTTGCTTCCCTACCTGAAGATCTCTCAGTGGTTTTCACTTCTGTCGTTTTTTTTCTCTCTCTCTCGCTGCCTTTCTATCTGTCTCTGTCTCTGTCTTTCCCTCTTTCCATTTCCCTCTCTCTCTTTCTATATTCCTTTCTCTCTCTCTCTCGCTCTCTCTTTTTCTCTCTCCCTTTTCTCTCTCTCTCTCGCTTTCTTTCTCTAGCTCTCTCCCTTTCTCTCTCTCTCTCTCTCTCTCTCTCTCTCTCTCTCTCTCTCTCTCTTTATCTCTATTTCTCTCTCCATTTCTCTCACTCACTTTTACTCTTATTCTTTCCGTTTCTCACCTTCTCTCTCCCTTTTTTCTTTTTTCATCCTATCTTAATTTCCCTATATTTCTTTACCCCTATCTTTCTTTCTCTGTCTGTCTCTGTCTATCTGTCTCTCTCTTTCCATATGTTTTTTTACCTCTCTTTCTGTTGTTCTCTGTTTCACTTTCCCTACCTCTCTCTTTCCTACACATCCTTAAGTTAAAACCATACCTTACCTCCTCACCTTATCATACCTTACCTCATCTCAAATTACCTTACACTACCTTACCTTACCATACGTTTGCCTGGTAGAGAACTGTAATTTTCCGGAGTACCTATGGAGCCCTGTGGCGCAAAACTCAGTCGAGAAGCATTGGACGAGCGATATCACCTTCCCAGCGTCTGGCCTCGGCAGACCAGGGGCGTCAGAGAGCAGCTCGGCTGAGGCAGCTGCACCGTCCACAGGAGGCTGGACGTCCCAGCAGGAGATGGGAGCCAGGGCGACGAAGATTTTAGTGAAGCGAGTGACGAAGGCCGTCTGCTTCCACCAACACACGAATGCGACGACGGAATGTCTTCGCAAGGACCTTCAGTACACCATTCTGTGCCTGGCCGAGGAGCCGGACGACAAGTTCCGCGTTCAGGTCAAAGGCATCGGGTAAGCTACAAACCCCGACGTTGTTTTGCGTTGTCTGGTTAAGGGGAGTGGGGTATGTGCTTGATGGAATTCGATTCACCTAGAAGATCGGTTCAAGTGCACCGAATGAATGAATTAATGAATGAATTAATTAATTAATTAACGAATGAACGATTGAATGAATGAACAAACGAATGAATGAATTAATTAATTAATTAATGAACGAATGAACGATTGAACGAATGAACGAATGAATGAATGCACAAATGAATGAATAAATGCACGAAAGGATGTATGAACCAATGAACGAATGAACGAAAGAACGAACGAATGAATGACAGATGAACGAAGGGATGACAGATGGAAAGTGGAAATGAATGGATGAATTACTACCTGCCTGACTGACGGATTGAATGAATGAATTATTTGAATTAATTCATGGAAAATGGATTCAGTAACTCATTAATTAACTCGTAGATTCATTCACTTATTACCTCATTCTTTCAGCGATTCAACTATTCGTTAATTTATTCAGGCGGGCAGCCAGTCATTTATCCATTTATTCTCCGTCGTCGGTTAATTCATTCGTTCATTCATTCGTTCATTCGTTCATTCATTCGTTCATTCGTTCAGTCGTTCATTCATTCGGTGTATAAAGCAGACTTTCTACATGAATTAACAAACTAATTCACATGAATGAACCAATTAACCAATGAGCGAATAAATAAATGAACGAACGAACAAATGAATAAATTAACGAATGAATTAACGATTGAATGAAATTGCAAACAAACTACAAGTTAGTCGTATTCAGTAAGAAGATAAAAGTGCGGGAACTTTTCAGAGAAGACGAATTCGGCTGCATGAAGTTTGTCCCACGTGGGAAGAACGTCGTTCAAGTATGGTCAGGTAGGAAGACGCATACTCATTGCCATACTTACATACCTCAGCGGCATGCTGAACTGCATACTTATTTACAGCCATGCACACCATATTTCCTTCCTTCCTTCCCTCCTTCCTTCCTTCCTTCATTCCTTCCTTCATTCCTTCCTTCCTTCCTTCCTTTCTTCCTTCCTTCCTTCCTTCCTTCCTTCATTCATTCATTCAATCAGTCAGTCACTCAGTCAGTCAGTCATTGTCATCAGCTATTTATACATGCCTCATGTGTAAATAAATAAATTTGTGCATATATATATATGTATCCATAGATACATACATATACATGCATGCACACATAAATGCAAGCAAATTCACACAAACATGCATACATACATGCATACGTACATGCATACATACATACATACACAAACTTACATATAAATGCACACATGTACACATACATACATGCATACATACATACATTCATAAATACATACATACATACATACATCCACACATACATATATACATACATACCTACATCCACACATACATACATACATACATACATATATAGTTTACATACACGTACACACATGCATACATAAACACAAACATACATATATACATACATAAACACATAAGAACATATTATACTCATACATACATGCATATATACATATATACATAAAGAATTGAAGCTGAAGATTGTTAATGGTTTGCTTTTAACCCATGAGCATCGAGTTCGATTCACGGTATGTTTCGAATTGATTTGTAAGTCTTGTAACCAGTAAAGTAAAGACTGTCCAGTAGTTAGAATGTTGTCGTCGTGTTTGCGCCTTAGTCAAAATATCTTTTGGGCCGAGGGCGACGTCGAAGAGGACTTCTGTTGTTGGAGGCATGCAGGAGATTAGCAATTACTTTCTGACCTCTAACCTGACCTCTAACCTGACCTATAACTTTTGACACATTTAACTGACAGCAAATCGAAGCAAAACAAACGACGCGGTTCTCTGTCACACATTGAAAATGAGGCGAGATTCGTGGCCGTGGATAGGTGAGTGTCATCATCATCATCATCGTCATCATCGTCATCATCATCGTCATCATCGTCATCATCATCATCATCATCGTCATCATCATCATCATCATCGTCGTCGTCATCATCATTATCATCATCATTCTAATCAACATCACCACAATCATCATCTTCTTCCTTCTCCTCCTACTCCTACTCCCTCTCCTTCTCCTTCTCCTCCTCAACATCATCAGCAACAGCATCATCAGCAACAGCATCATCAGCAACAGCATCATCATCATTCATCATCATCGTCATCATCGTCATTATTATCATTGCCACCACACCACTACCATCATCTTCTTCTTCCTTCTCCTCTTCCTCATCCTCATTATCGTGATCAGCTAGCTAGCCAGAAAGCCAGCCAGCCAGCTAGACAGACAGACAGACAGACAGTCAGACAGACAGACAATAAAGGAATCAGTCAGCCAGTCAGCTAGTCAGCCAGCCAGCCAGCCAGCTAGACAGACAGACAATAAAGGAATCAGCCAGCCAGTCAGCCAGTCAGTCAGTCAGTCAGTCAGTTATGAAAATCATCTGGTTTTCAGTCCATCGCAAGGAGCAATGGGTGTTCTGTCCTTTCGTCGGCGGATTCGATTTCCGGGTCAACGGTAAAGGTTGGAAAAAGGTCAACTTTCTTTCACTGTCTCGCATCTAATCAAATCTAATCTGGAAACTTCTGTAGCGCCATTATCTTCATCGTCGTTATCATATTGTGATAGTTGAAGCCGAACTTTTAAACTATACAATACAGCACCCGATGCTGGACCATCCTACGAACACCGTTGCCATCATGATCGAAGAGGAAAGGAAACCGATAGAACGATGCTGGGTTTTGATTCACGGAAATCATTTGGTGAGGGAAGGGAGGAAGATTGAAAGAAGTAGAAGGTCGAGGAAGAAGAGGAGGAGGAAGAAGAGGAGGAGGGCAGGATGAAGAGATGAGGAAAAAGGAGGAAAATGTGGAGGAGGAAGAACAGGAGAATTAAGAGAAGAGAAAAGAAAGTTCAGAATGGAGAGGAGGAGCAGGAGGAGAAGGAAGAGGAGCAGAAAATCGAAGAAGAAGAGGAAGAGGAAAGGAAAGATGACGAGAAGAAGGAAGAAGAGGAACAAGAAGAGGAGGAAGAAAAAAGGAAAAAGAAGAGGAGGAAGAGGGCTTAAAAGATGCAGAATCAGAGAAGAAGGACGAAGTATACGAGGAAGGAGAGGAAGAGAAAGAACAGGAGGAAGAATAAGACGAATAGGAATGGGAGGAAGAGGGAAGAGGAGGATAGCAGACCAGTACGGTTGAACGAGGCGTCGTGATAGATTGGTATCCATTCTCTTTCGCGCGAGGCATGAAATCGACGAAACACGAATGATTAAAAGCAAACACCAGGGGGCCGCGCCATCCATTGGTCCCAAGTCGACGGACACCAATAACCCGTTGTGTCTGGTTGTATATGTCTGATGCCTGGATGCTTCGTGTCTTGTTGTCTTCTAGTACGTACGTATGTATGTATGTATGCATGCATGTATGTATGCATGTATGTATGCATGTATGTATGTATGAATGTATGTATATATGTATGTATCACTTTGTTTGGAAAATTTTGTGTTTGTGTACATGGTTGTCTCATCCTTTGTGTTTGTTTGCACGTGTATTTATATGCCTGCGTATGAATAGATTTGTTTGCATGAGCATGCATCTGTTTGCATACGAATGGATCTGGTTGTATGTGTGTGCATATGTTTGCATATGACTAGATATGTTTGTATGTGCATGCATATGTTTGCATATGACTGGATATGTCCGTATGTGTATGCATATGTTTGCATATGACTAGATATGTCCGTATGTGTATGCATATGTTTGTATATGAATGGATCTGTTTGCATGTGTATGCATATGCTTGCATATGACTAGATCTGTTTGTATGTATATACACTATATTCATCATCACAGTCGGTATCATCAGTGGCCTCTTCCTCTCTGCAACCGTCTCTATTCTGCGCTTGTCCCCATTCAGGCCGCGTGTTGTCCTAAATCCAGCGGGGTGCAGGTCCGACTCCATCCCTCGTGTCCTCGTGTGTTGAAGGCGTCCAACCGGTCTATTCCAGCTTCTAGGGAGGCAAGACATCATGGCTCGTAACAGCTCTGACGTGGCCCTGTTGTCTGTCGCATTGCGAGGTATGTCCAGACAACCGGCGACTCGTTGCTTGGATCAACTGTGACACAGGAAGTCGATAGATCTCCGCGTTGGTGACGGGAATGGTGACGGGAACCGTATAGGGAATGCGCAGTATTCTCCACTGACGTCACTGTTGAAAGGCATCCAGCTTCGCCTCCAGGTCCTTAGTTAGCGTCCAGATCTTGGTTCAAATACAGGTGGAAGAGGTAGTATGTATGGTTTGAAAAGGCGGAGTTTGGTATCCAATCCCAAGCATCACCCACCGTAGCTGCCACGCTGTCTCCCCACCTGACTCTTGGATCTTGACCTGGAACCAAAAACTTTTGCCTATCGATTTTTGTTTTGACTGAGCGCCTGTGGGTAAGCTGGTTCCCGTGCCTTGGCTTTCGTTGGGCGCTGTAGAAATCTTGGAATTACGATATAGCAACATAATGGCACTCCAGGTTCCTCGTCGTAAGTTGCTCATGAATTCGTTGGCAATGGCCACACTTCACTGCACCTCAGGTCCGCTTAGGTATATACAAGCATATAAATATGAATGTATATATTTGAATAGGAATATATACTTGTACCTGAATGTATTCCTTTGTATGTATTAATGCATCTGTTTGTATCTCTTAGCATACGAATAAACACGTTTGCATATGATTGTACCTGTTTGTATGTGCGTGCTTCTCTTTGTATATGAATGCATGAGTTTGCTGGCGAAATGTATCTGTTTGTATGTCTGCATATTTTTTTGTATACGACAGCATCTGTCCGCAGATGAGTGTATCTGCTTGCGTATGATTACTACTGTTTGTATTTGCATAGATTTGTTTGTATATGAAGGCATATGTATGCATATAAATGTATCGAATTGCATACGTCTGTCTGTTCCATTGTATATGAGTTTTAGAGTGGTCTATCTTTGTGGCAGAAATTGTCGAGCCTCTGTTGAATGCTACCTATCTAAAGTCTGAGTCTTCGTATCTGTGTGTATGAGTCTGGATGTCTTTCAGTCCGACTGTCGGAAGTCCAAGCAAAAGTGGCGTCCGATGAGAATGGAAAGCGAGTGTATTCTGGGCGAGGGAATCCACATCCAGTTCCCGGATGACAGATGCAACACTCTCGGTGGTAATCTCCAAGGTAGGTATGTGCCGCGTCATCGAAGAGGTACAGGTAAAACAGAGGTAAAAATTATGCAATTTGATGGTAATCTCCAAGGTAGGTATGTGCCGTGTCATCGAAAAGGTGCAGGTAAAACAAAGGTAAAAGCTACACAATTTGATGGTAATCTCCAAGGTAGGTATGTGCCGCGTCATCGAAAAGGTGCAGGTAAAACAAAGGTAAAAGCTACACAATTTGATGGTAATCTCCAAGGTAGGTATGTACCGTATCATCGAAAAGGTACAGGCAAATCAGAGGTTGCAGTTACACAATTATTTATCCATCTTTGAAGAAAATTCCTCGCAAGCTAGTTCTTGAGATCAGGGTATCTATTGGCTAGCTATACTACTGCGGTAATCCCGCGCTGGGAGATCGGCTCAAGAGATTACATAACTTATTGGCTTTTTATGCATGTACATCACCTTGCCTTGCGTATCATCGCCTTACCTTGCCTTATCATATCTTACCCAACCATATCTTGCCTTTCATTGTCTTAACGGTATTTACCATACCTTACCTTACTTACAATATATTTCTCTGACCAGGCCTTACCTTCTTTTTACCTTACCATACCATACTTACCTTTCCGACCTTTAGCTTACCTGAGTATGTTGTTACCAGACTTGTATTCTTTCTGTTTCACCAGACGGTCCTCTCTACTGCTGGAGCAGTTGGGTTGAAAATCAACAGGAGTTCGTTCTGATCGGCAGACTCGACCAAGCGATTCCACAGTTTGTTATGGTTTGCATTCCTAATCTAATCTAATTTAATCTGACCCAATCTAATCCAATCCAATCCATCTAATCGAATCTAATCTAACCTAACCTAATCTAATCTAACCTAACCTAACTTAATCTAATCTGACCTGACCTGACCTGACCTGACCTGACCTGACCTGACCTGATCTGATCTGACCTGATCTGATCTGATCTAATCTAATCTAATCCAATCTAATCTAATCTAATCCAATCTAATCTAATCTAAGCCAATCCAATCTAATCTAATCTAATCTATCTAATCTAATCCAGTTTAATCCAATCCAATTCAATCTAATCTAGGAATTTCTAAAACACCATTTTTACACCGCAGAAGCAAGCGATTGATGGTCGCTTCAAGGGAGACTGAAATCAAAGTCGTAATACTTTGGAGAATCACTGTCGAAAGCCATTAGGTCCGGGACACTATGACCCAGGAAACCATTAAATTTTGTAGTTTCTTGCTATTATAGGGGCGTCTATCCTCCTACGGCCAGTGACTCGGTGGCTGGTCCAAGGCTTTGGAATTCTCTGCCCAGTTCATTTCGTTCGGTCTATCCTTTGATGTCATTCAGGTCTACACTGAAGACGCATTTCTTTCAACTTGCTTAAACACCACAGCCTTTGGGCTTCTGGTTTCTCTGAGCTATCGGAATTCACTGAAATGTATCTGTTTGTATGTCTGCATATCTTTCTGTAAACGACAGTATCTGTCCGCAGATGAGTGTATCGGCTTGCATATGATTACTACTGTTTGTATCTGCATGGACTTGTTTGTATATGAAGGCATGTGTGTGCATATAATTGTATCAACCTGTATACGTCTCTCTGTTCCACTGTATATAAGAGTTTTCGATTGGTCTATCTTTGCGGCAGACATTTTCGAGTCTCTTTGTTGAATACTATATATTCGACCCGGATTATAATTTCGATTGCGATTTTTCACTTGAAGCGACCATCGACTTTTGCAGTGCTAAGTAGCTCATCCTGGGGACTAATTATAGCACTTTTGTTAATGTGATAACGGCGTATAGAAGCACGTGTTGTTTTGAGTCATTGTTTCACTGTGCCTCTAATTATGCGCATTTTTTGAATAACTATGCCCAATGTAGCATTAGGTAATGTTCTCGCTCAGATAATTCACTCCTCAGTAAAATTATAGCAGGCATGGTTTTTGAACTAAAAGAACATTTGACTGAAGCGCACGCACGACTCCTGCAATCCGATAACAGGAATCCTTTCAGTGACGGTTATATGTATCAGAAAAGATTTGTCAGTTTCAAATAAAGCACTCGGATTCGAACTCCATACGCAGCTTTAGGCGAAAGAAAGGCCGAAGCATTGTTAATCTGTCCATCTGTCAGTGCTTCTCTGTCTGTCTGTCTGTCTGTCTGTCCGTCTATCTGTCTGTCTATATTTACAGCAGATAATACCGGTGCGTCAATTTCAATTTATTTTTCCATGTTATTTGACGCAACGTAATCCATGTGTACTTAATTGTGCTCCGAAAAGAATCGACTGATGTTCACCTTTGACTTGAAAATAATAACATCTAGGAGGCAGCGACTACAGTAACTGGCAGTTATAACTCTCCTAATAATCACACGTGACGATTACATTGTTACAAAAACATTCCTGTTTCACAGATCCTATCCTGACACCCCTTCTTCCTCTTGTCTCTCTTTCCGCTCCAATCCCAAACACCACCCACCGTAGCTGCCTGACTCTTGGATCTTGACCTGGAACCGAACACTTTTACCTGTCGATTTTGTTTTGACTGAACGCATGTGAATCAGCTGGTTCCCGCGACTTATCTTTCGTAGGGCGCTGCATAAATCTCGGAATTACGATTACGATTACGATACAAGCTACCAAAGGGACCTACAAGCAACATTTGTCTTTTTATTAATTTACATTACTCATGTCAGCGTACAGCATAAAAGCTGTAAGCTACTCACCGTGGTGAACATTCACATTTTCTCAGTGGGTGAAAGCCACCAAGAACCCAGCCTGCTAGACAATTTTGCGATCCCGGGGGTTCTCTAGGGCTGGTCAGGAGCCTGGAAATTCACTGCCCAGCTTTTTGCTTTCTATACTAGCTTGGTAACTCATTGGTTAAGCGTACATCAAGGCTTCTCTGTGCGTGAGGATGTCGGGTTCGAGTCCCGGTTGTGGCTTATTTCTGAGATTTGAATCTCGGGCTAGCACGATCCGTATACAACGGGGTTCTTAAATGGCGTGGCACCCATTCAAATGGGCAGCGGTGGTGAAGGATCTCATCCAATCAATTCATTGAAAAATGAACAGTATCAAAACTATACTGCCTCTCTTGAAAAACATCTACATTTTCATTTATTTATCCTTTCTTTAATGTCATTTAAATCTAAACTTAAGACTCGTCTATTTCAACTTGCTTAACCACCGTAGCCTGAATTCTGGTTTTCCTAACCCATCGGAATTCGACTGGGCTTTTCCAACGAGTTTCACTTGAAGCGAACATCGACATCCCTTGTGCAATATGAGACAGCTACTACAGAAGTCATTACACTAGAATGTTCTGTCTTACCAGACAATTTATGGGAAGTTTCGTGACGCTAGTGTCTGCCTCAATTGCAGACACTACTCCACGTTGTTGTTGCTTCCGTGAAGTCTCCCTAATGTCGGGTGATATTGGAAAAGATAATGAGTCGAGATGAGAGGAAAGTGAATTTTTATTGGACGGCAATAAATACGCTGACGAAAGCCTTGCTTATTGCACAGTTGAGCTGTCGAAACTATTAATATCTTGTCGCGGCGGTTTTGGTATGGATTCAAATGTTTTGCAGTGCTAAGTAGCTAATCCTGGGGGCTAATTATAGCACTTTTGTTACTGTTATTGGTACTGTCGTTGTTATTGCAATTGCTATCGTTATTGACGATATTACTGCTGATCTTACACCTGTTACTATTGCTTTTAGTATTCGTGTTGTTAATGTAGTACTCAATATGCTCTATGCAACATATTATTAATATGCATAATGCAGTTATTTTTAATATGCATAATATGGCTATTATTATTAATATTCATAATGAAGCTATTATTAATATGCATATTGCAACTATTTTTATGCAAGTAGGCCTAGTGTTTGTTTTTCCAACTGCTGCAATAGTTCAGTCTGCTGGATGTGAGGCTGATCAGAATCCTACCTATGCGCTGACCTATAATCTAATCTAATCGAATCTAGTATGGGAACTTCTATAGCGCCGTTATCACAATGCACAAGGCATTAAACTATGGCTGCTTCTAAGCAAAAGAGCTTTCCAAAAGCATAATCTATTGAAAAGAACCAATTGAAACTTACAAAGTCTCAGAAAGCGAGAGACAGGTTTCGGACGAAAAGCAGTCTGTCGAGAAGTGATAGTAATGGATAGTAATTCCAGACAACATCCACCATAGCCGTCTGACTGCTTGTCTGACTCTTGGATATTGACCTGGAACCGAGCCCTTCTTGCCTATCGATTTTTTTGACTGAGCGCCTGTGAATAAGCTGGTTCTCGCTACTTAGCTTTTTGGGCGCTGTAGAAATCTCAAGTTTACGATTACGATTACGTTAATGGGATTGGTTTTGTGATGTTTGTAGAAGCTGCCGACTAATTCGACACGAGTGAAGGAGTTCAACGCCGAGCTCTACTTCGCTCCTGTAACCATTTTGGACGGAGAAACAAAACCAGACGACGTAGAAGTAGTCAGGCTACGACTGCGAAGAAGCGGTAAGTCATCACTATCGTTGTCGTCGTCGTCGTCATCATCATCATCATCATCATCATCGACGTCGTCGTCGTTGTAATCATATCATAGTCAACATCATAATCTCTATCACCATCATCATCATAATCATCATCGTCATCGTCGTCATCATCATTATCATTCTCATCATGAGATTTTACTTTAGATGCGGGTGTCTGCTACGACGAAAGTGAACTCTGTCCTGAATTTTCTCGCAACGGAAAATGCGTCAACTCGGCGCTACATAAATATGCCAATTTCTGCAAGAGGTCTTGTGGACTCTGCGGTACGTGAGGGGTCGTCCATAAAACAACTAGGCTTTAAAACAGTCTGGATTCTCATTAATTAATTAACCCCATTTATTTATACAATTAATTATTCAGCGTATCATGAGTAGTAACGACGAAATTTAAGGAATCATCGAAGACGCAGAAATCTTGCTGCGAACACCCTACAGAAGGCGCTATGTTCCAAATTGCTCTAGGCGTAAAATATAATTTTATTAAATATTACTCGAATTGAATAAATTATTAATATACAAGTATAACACAAATGAATGAATAAGTAAATAGCATAAACTAGGTAATTACGCAAATAAATAATTCATTTTTGAGATTATGTAGCGCTTTTATGATCGAGGCGGTCACAAGGCGTTTTAATAACATTAAGTTTCTTGTTATATATATACTTTTGATACATATAATTATATTTAATCTTGATATATATTTTTTAATTTGGTCTATCTATCTATCTAACTATCTGTCTTTCTGTCTGTCTGTCTGTCTGTATATCCGTCTATCTATCTATCTATCTATCTATCTATCTATCTATCTATCTATCTATCTATCTATCTATCTATCTATCTATCTATCTATCTATCTATCTATCTATCTATCTATCTATCTATCTATCTATCTATCTATCTATCTATCTATCTATCTATCTATCTATCTATCTATCTATCTATCTATCTATCTATATCTATCTATCTATCTATCTATCTATCTATCTATCTATCTATCTATCTATCTATCTATCTATCGGTTGAATTGAATTCCTTTAACGTATATGCAGGTCACAAGGCTGACCTGGTGCCATCCGTGAAACCAGAGTGCTTCTTTCCCGAGGAATATCGAGGCAGGTGGTTGCTCATTGAGTCAGACCGACTCGAGCACGTGACCATCGACGGAGGTTACGTGACATTCTCGAAACTCGGCAGCTACATCTGCAAGAGCAAGCACTGGAAACGAGACCAGTACAAGATGCTGTCAGTCTACGAAGACGGATGGTAAGCCGATACCAACTTAACAAGTCAACCAACTTGACCCCGCCTCTGATTGCGTCACGATTGCGTCACTATTGCGCCACTATTGCGTCACTATTGCGTCACACACGAAATATTAATTTCGTTTGGATGAATCTCTGTATCAAGAGATTTAATGTAGCGCCTTTTTGTTTTGATTGTGAAATGTTGTGAGTTTTGTAATGTCGTGAAACTTGTAAAAATTGTAAATATTCCTAAACGCCTTTGTTTTCTTTTCTTTCTGCAGTAGACCGAGGTACAGCTGTATGCATTTTCGTCTGGATGGACTGATACTTCATTTTCAAATGTGTGAGTATTTTCTGAATTCACAAGTCTGAGTTTTACATTCACGAATATGTATATACATATATATTGAAGAATAGAACCGTAATTATAAGAATATATATACGCATGATGCAGTTATGGAGAGAGACATAGAGAGACATAGAGAGGAAGACAGAAATAGAGTGAGACAGACATAAATATGTCTGTCTGTCTCTCAGTATCTCTCTCTTTTCCGTCTCTAATCTACTCAAATCCTCTCTAACCTATTCTACTCTACTCTAACTTTGTCTCGTCAAATCTGACCACGTGTATTCTAAACTGAATGCCTTTCTAGCATTGTTTTACAATGTACCAGTCATCAAGATTCACGATCCGTTAGAAAAAACCATAGGATTTCCGAGTGGCTATAAAGATGACAGCCTGCTGTATCTATATCTAAGATGTAATGTAAAGTATTCTGCTGAGATGTGCTGTGCTGTGTTAGCTAGAAGCTCGGAGTTAGATAAATCGTTTGAATTGTGCGAGTTTCGAGACGATCCGGAGCCACTTCGTGACAAGATCCGAAGCAGGAGGATGAAGCTCCTCTTACGTAAGTTATCGCTATCAGTTTGGAGTTACTACTAGATTATTATTGTTATTTATACTTACTATTATGTTGTTTTAAAGCTGTTATTAAATTAGTTTAGTTGCTACTTATTCGTTAGCAGTTTGAGTGTGCAAGCCTTGACTGACGACTTACTTACTGACTGACTCATTGGTTCATGTATTCATTCATTCGTTCATTCATTCATTTAATCGTTCATTTATTCATTCGTTCGTTCGTTAATTCATTCATTCGTTCATTAATTCAATGGTTTATTCATTCATTCAATCGTTCATTTATTCAATCGTTCATTCATTCATTCGTTCATTAATTCATTCGTTCGTTCATTCATTCATTCATTCTCTAATCGATTTTTGCTTCCTGTAGCTGAGACCCGCATACATTTCGGGAGCTGTGGATTGGGTGGAAGAATCCGGGTCAATGCGAGTTTTCCGGAGGTGGACGTCACCTGTGACGGTGAACTCTTTGACTGGGAGCCGAACACCTGCCAGGCCACTTCCAACCTAAGCCTCAGCTTCACCAACTGCAGAGCTCGCCAGTATCAAGGTGCGCTAGCATGTGACAGATTTATTAAAACTATGAACGTTTCGAATTTTATGCTACCTACTGAAAATTCTATAAACCATCTTACCAACTCACCATCACTTCACCCCTTGCAATCTCTCCACAGGTCTTCCACTCAAAACTGAAAACACTCCTCTTCCGCAGATCCTATCCTGATTCCTCTTCTTCCCTTTATCTATCTTGCAGATCCGATTGCAAACTCCACCCACCTTAGCCTTCCGCCTGCCTGCCTGCCTGCCTGCCTGCCTGCCTGCCTGCCTGCCTGCCTGCCTGCCTGCCTGCCTGCCTGCCTGCCTGCCTGCCTGCCTGCCTGCCTGCCTGCCTGCCTGCCTGCCTGCCTGCCTGCCTGCCTGCCTCTATAATCTTGACCTGGAACCGAACCATTCCTGTCTATTGATTTTGTTTTGACTGAGTGCCTGTGAATAAGCTAGTTACACCGACTTAGCTTTCGTTGGGCGCTGTAGAAATCTCGAATTTACCATTACGATTACAAAACGGGCAACTTCATACTTTTCATACTACTCTTACTATCTCCCGTTGACGTTGTGTTTCCACACAAGTTGCTTCTGGCCTAGACGCAATCGTATAACCACCGGATAAGCTGGTTGCCACGACAGTTAAGTCGTGGAAACAAGCTTATCCACACGAGCTCAGTCCAAAAAATCGTCGAGACATGTAAAGGTCACACATACAGGTATAGGTAGGTCTAGGTAGGTAAAGGTAGGTATAGGTAGATAAAGGTAGGCGAATGTAGGTAAAGGTAGGTATAGGTAGGAATAGGTAGGTAAAGGTAGGCGAATGTAGGTAAAGGTAGGTATAGGTAGGTGTAGGTAGATATAGGTAGGTAAAGGTAGGTATAGGTAGGTATTGGTGCGTATAGATAGGTATAGGTAAAGGTAGGTATAGGTAGGTATAGGTAGCCACAAGTAGGTATAAATAGGTATATGTAGGTATAGGTAGGTATAGGTGGGTTAAAAAGGCAGCGGATTTTTCTTCAATGATGGGAACCGCAAAATTGTACCTTGGAGTTTGATGATGTTTGAAAAAGTACCTGTGTGCTATGCCAGCGTTGATGTAACGGAGGTTGTGGGGAACAATGATGACGATGATGATGACGACATAGTCAAGGACGAAGACATTGTAGTAATTGTAAAATCATTGAAATTGTAATTTAATCTCAAGTTTATATAGCGCAACTTCAAAAGAATATGTAAATACAAATGAACATGTTTTTCTATAGCGACCATATGACCTCAATGAGTTTATCGGGTGAGATCCTTCACCATCGCTGCCCGTTTGAATAGGGGCCACACCATTTAAGATCCCCCCATATGCGGACCGTGCTAGCCCGAGATTTAAATCTCTGAAATAAGCCACGATCGGTATGCGAACCGGCATCCTCACGCACGAAGGCACCTTGACGTACGCCTCAACCAATGTAGCTAACCAGGCCAGCCAGTTAATAGTTGATGTCTAAATCACCCCCCCCCCCCGGTACATGTCTCGCTTAAGACAAAAACCCTCAATTCAAAGTAAAGGACAGACGAAGAAGGCTAATAAATGAAAGTTTTTATGGCATTCTGGACAAAGGTGACTTCACATAGTAAAGTCAAATATAAAATGGACATATCATTTTGTATCTTTCTGTATCCGGTTGCAGTGTGTTTGTGTGTCCCCCTATCTGTTCCTCTGTCTATGCGCCTCTCAATCCAATATGTCCGTCTGACCTGAGTTCCATCTGTCTATCTTCTGCCTAGCTGTCTGAAGGTTCTGTCTGTGAGTGTGTCTGTCTGTCTGTTGGTGTGTGTGTCTGTCTGTCTGTTGATGTGTGTGTCTGTATGTGTGTGTATGTGTCTGTGTGTCTGTCTTTTTGTCTGTGTGTGTCTGTGTGTCTGTCTTTTTGTCTGTCTGTGTGTGTCTGTATGATAGATAGCGGTAAGTCATCATTATGAGTGTAGCTGTGTGTGTGTGTGTGTCTGTCTGTCTGTCTGTTATTGTATCTTGCTTTCTTCGTCTCTTCATCTCTCCAACTCACCCTGTTTGTGACGTCGTATCGGTGAATGTTCTTGGTCTGAGAGGTCTGCGTGAACAGACCGGATGGTCTGTGTTCTGTATGGGTGGTTGGATTAATAACCCGGCGCTACATAATTCTTATCATGGTCGAAATTACACGCTGCTTCTTATTCAAGATTGTGTTTTCAAGATATTTTAAAGAAATTTTGTGATGTTTTTTATTAATAATAGTACTTTAGGTTGTGTTCGCTTGACGACTTTTAAAATGATCCGCTGTTCATATTAATTTTCAAAAGTCTTATTGTGCAGTTTTTATGATATTTTCAGTGTGTCTCGCATTTACTTTTGATTATTAAAGTTTTATCATTAATTAATAATGAAGTTTTTATGACATATTAGAATACAAGTGTGTCCTGCACATGGATATCAGTGATGGAACGTCGATACTGATAACCCAAGGTCCATTTGACCGGTTAATGTACCAATGTTGGGTCAGTATTAGCCTCTTACTCATTCTATATCATCATCGTCGTCGTCGTCATCATCATCATAATCATCATCATGTCCTTCATAACCAGTATCATCATCGTCATTGTTGTCATTATCACCATCATCGTTATCGGTGTCACCATCATCATCATCATCATCATCATCATCATCATCATCATCATCATCATCATCATCATCATCATCATCATCATCATCAATCATAATCATGTTATTCTTATGTTATTCACTGTTATCATGTTACCATCAATTATTGTCATCGTCATTTGGCATGTTGTCATCATGTTGTCATCATGCGTTGTCATCACGTTGTGATCATGTTGTCATCATGCGTTGTCATCATGCTTTCGTCGTGTTGTAATCATGTGTTGTCATTCTGTTGTCGTTGCCAGGTGTTGCATACTCATTCTGAGCGAATGTCCTATCGTCCATGGAAACAGGTGTCCGTTTTTGACAAAGGTCAGTGCGGCTCGGCCACTGACCTCATGTCTCTGTCTCGGGACAACTTACTCATGACCATCTCGACCCTCACAGGTCAGTACTGGACCTTCGTTTCTACTTCCGGCGAGGTAATTAATATGTCATATGTAATATGTTATATTCTTAGGCCCTTGAGACGGCAATGGACGAATTCTAAGGTTCTCGACACGGGGCCAGCGCATCGCAGGACTTGCCGTTTACTGCCCAACTTACGCCGGTACCAAATTATCGTAATCCCGAGATTTCTACAGCGCCCAACGAAAGCCACGTCACGGGGACCAGCTTATTCACAGGCCTCAGTCAAAACAAAGTCGATAGGCAAGTGTTCGGTTCCAGGTCAAGATCCAAGAGTCAGGCAGAGATACAGTGTGGCAGCTACGGTGGGTGATGTTTGGGATTGGAGCGGAAAGAGGGATGAGAAAGAAGGGGACAACTTGCCCGGGGCGTTACACGGAGTCGAACCTACAACTGCATTATCACTGACCAAATGCGTTGCCGATAGACCACCGTGTCGCACACTCTTATCCAGTCAAACATCTGAATCTATTTCTGAAGCCGGGTGGAAATCCAGTAGGTCAGAGGAAAACCAGAGGTTAGGCTACGGTGGATGCACAAGTTGAAAGAGAAAAAGCGCAACATAAATTCGTCATTACGATTACATGTTCTGACGTGTACAGATACTGTTACGACGCAGTGTTTGACGTCGAACCCAGAACCAGTCGTTCTACCGTGGCACGCTTCAACCCAGTCTCCTTCTCGCAACGTCATCCATCCTTCGCGACCGACATCCCCCAGACCGCTGTTCACTCATGCGAATCGGGTCTGGCACCGACGCACTTTGATCTACCGACCCACGGAACCGAATCGCAGACAAGAGCCCAGGAATCAATGGGTCTTGTACAGCGACAATGCGTCACGCCCGACTGACTTCTCTTCAAGCGTTATACTCATTTGTTGTCTTCTGGTCGTTTCAAAACTGTAGAAAAAGTCCAGTATTTCAAACTAGTTGCCATGACTAATGAAATCGCGGAGCCTTTGTTGTGTAAATTTGTACAAAATCTACAGGCTAATAAAACGCTCAAACACACAATACTTGTTCCAGTGAGTTCACATAACAGACGCCTAACAGTTCGAAAGTAGTTACAACATGTAGCAACATAATAAACGTTTTTACAGCCTGTCATTAAAAAATGTTAATTTCATGACTACTTGAGTTTTGAAATGGAGGAGGATAATCCATCCCATAAGAGTGAAACGAGACAGACAGACAGACAGACATCCGAGTAGCTTATTACAGATGACGAAATTGACCGAGTCTCGCTCTGGTATAGTATTACAACCACGAATTTAGCATCTTTCCGACGTGATACGGAAATGCAGTGAGAGTTAGTAGTAATTCTTCCGATTCATTCAGCGGCTTTCTAGCTAGGCCGAGTAACTTCCGACAAAGGAAGTAGGTTTTAGTCTACAGAAAGTAGTTTCAGCCTAGGAATAGTAGCTTTCAGCCTAGGGATAGTAGCTATTAGCCTACAGATAGTAGCTTTCAGCCTACAGAGAGTAGCTTTCAGCCTACAGATAGTAGCTTTCACCATACAGAGAGTAGCTTTCAGCCTACAGATAGCTTTCATCCTACGGATATTACCTTTCAGCGTACGGATAGTAGTTTTCAGCCTACGGATAACAGCTTTATCCTACAGATAATAGCTTTCAGCCTACAGATAGTAACTTTCAGCCTACGGATAGTAGCTTTCAGCCTAGGGATAGTAGCTCCTCCTCCGTCCGTAAGTAGGCAGAGCTAGGACGAGAGCCTTGGTGAAGGCAGCAGCGCAGACGGCCGCATAAGGCTGCCAGGTCCTCGTTTTAGTCCCGTCGACATAGTCGCAGATTCCGAGGACCATTGCAAAGCTGCTAACCCTGCTGTTCATGACCGCCTCAACCGCGTGCTGAAGTCCCCGGTCGTAGGCGACAATGCCATGACAACCGGCAAACTCCATCCTCAAGGTGTCGCTACGTGCCACCGCCCTCCCGCTGCCGATCGGGCCGCAGCGGATATTGGGGGCGCTCTCGCGGTAGGCGTACTTGCTCTCCGGCGGGGGTACGGGGTGCTTGACGTGAACCGCTTTACCACCCTCGCCGTCCAGCACGGCGTACAGCTTGTCCGTTTTTCCGGGCGGACGGTGGAACCGGTCGTCGTACTGTTTCAAAGTCTCCTGCGCATGCTCCGAATATTTTTCCCAGGACGGTTTGTCGATAGAGCGGGAAATGCTCACGTCATACAGCTGACGTAGAACCTTCTGTATTGTGTCGTCGGCGGCGTTCCAGACGGAGGTGGAGAAGAAGGCCTGTTCCGCCGGAGAGGACTGTTCCACGTCGGAACAGTGGATGTAGACGGGTGCTTCAGCGGAACGTGGAATCGAAACGGCCACGTCGCCTCGTTTCAGATGCTTATCATACTCGGTGTAGTTTGGCACTGCACCACCGGTCCCGACGAAGATGACGTGTTGGAGTTTCTCGAAAGATCCTGAAGAAACAGATAATGCTATTGATTATGGGATGCTATTAAAAGGCGCTTCATAAATCGCACTACATTACACTGTAGCTTGTTGCCTTTCAAATTTTTGTCTAATCTATGTCTTCATCAACCTAACATTTTTAATTCATTTTTAGTTCAGTCCAACTGTTTGATATACCACAGTGCGCCTGAATGCAGTTTTGCAATTTACAGAAGACTGGAGTGCAGTAGAGCAGAGCAGATTTGAATGGAATAGAATCGAATCGAATACATAATAGAATAAAATAGAACAGAGCAGAGTAGAATAGAATAGGGTGGAACAGAATAGAGTATGGTAGGGTAGGTTTGGGTAGATTGTGATTTGGTTTGGTAGTGTAGGGTTGGATAGGATATGGTAGGAAAGGGTAGGGTGTGGCTGGTTAGGGCAGATGTAGAGTACAGTAGAGGAGAGCAAAGTATTGAGTTGTATGGTAAGGTAGGATAGTATAGGTTAAATTATGCTAGGGTAGGGTAGAACTGAGTAGGTAAGGTTGGATATGGTAGGGTAGGGTTGGACAGGGTAGAAGAAGTGATGATGTAGAGTAGATTTCGGTTGTGTTATGCATTACATTCTGTGCTTCCCTTTTCTGTTATATTCCATTTTGTTCTATTATATTCTAATCTAATACATTCTAATAAATTCTATTCTAATCTAATCCAATACAATGAAGAATAGTACTGAGTTGTATTGTACTGTTTTCAACTCACCGAGGAGTTGGTTGATGGCATTTGCATGACTCGGTTTTGTTCCACCAGCAGCGGGAATTTTTCGGAGCTTGAAGGAAACGATGCGATGTTCTCCAATGCGACCAACTGTGTAAACCGTCGTCTTGTCCATTCCTTAAGCATGTCAACAATATAATCAAAAAATTGCTTAGATAAAAACAAAAAAGCTGAAAGAAGGCAGACCATCTTCGTCTGTTGAGGAAATATGTCTGCCCTATAGAAGTTATTTCGGTTGTGTTATGCATTGCATTCTCTGCTGTCTTTTCTGTTATGTTCTATTTTGTTCTATTCTATTCTACTCCGCTGTTATTAGTTCCGCTTCATTCAATTCAATTCCAATCTAATCTTTCCATTCACTTCCTAATCTAATGTTTTAAACTATTTTATTATACTCTGTTCCATTCTAATCTATTCTAATTTAATCTATTCCAGCTTAAAGAATCACTCATAACGAAGATGGTACGGTGGTGTATCAGTAACGCGTTTGGTCTATGATCATGCGGTTGCAGGTTCAACTCCGTGTAACAACCTTGGGCAAGCTGTTGGCGCAGTCACCAAGTTGTATACTTTCTTACCAGCGTAAACTGGGAAGTAAAAGGCAAGTCCTGCGATGCACTGGCCCCGTGTCCAGGACCTCGGGATTCGTCCATTGCCGGCTCAAGGGCCTAAAAACAGGAAATGAGTGCCTCCCCTGCGTCTCACTTGTGGGATATGGATACTTTACTTATGATGAAGTAATTTGTAATTTGACAATGCGATCTATGTCGGTTTCATACTAGAGGCTTGGGATATGAACACAAATGGCAGAGGAGAAAGCTGATCGGCCACCGTACCGCCTCTTCTATTCCATTTCTATATCTATTCTTATTCCAATTCTATTATATTCTACTCTATTCTGTTATAATTCTATTGCTATTCTATTCTAATCTGAAGTATATATCCAGAAGTGTTGGTACGACTTAGTTAAGCTATTATACCTAGGTTAAGTCGTTTTTAAGATAGTCAAATTGTAACCTGTGTTGCTTGTGGAATGTATGATGTAGGAGACTTTCTCATCGAGCATCGTCTCGACTGCCAGCTTCTCGCAGTAGAGTGCAGTTACCAAGGCAACAGTTGGAGCATCCCTGGTTGATAGTCGGGGCATCTCCGACACGGTCTTTGTATCTGAATAGAATTTATGTAATTGAAAATGTTACTGGAAATGTAATTGTGATTGCACGAGCCCTAGATGTAACTGAAAATGTATTTGTTATTGAAAATGTAATAGTAATTCTTACTGTAATTGTAAGGACGTTAAGGAAGTCCTTAGTACCATTCAACTGCAGACGGCCCTTCCTAGGACTAATGTAGATAGAGACCTCTAATAAATGAACGATTACACATCTCACCCTATCCTACCTTATATAAAAATAGGCAACTTGTGCTATATGCGTTCTCACAAAGTTTCGCTGCCTATCGGAATTCGACCTGGCTTCTCTAAATGATTAAGTTTGGATTGCGATTTAACTTGAAGCGAACATCGACATATGCCCTGGGCATTATGATAACGGCGCTATAGAAGTCTTTAGGTTAGATCCCAGTGTCTGCTCTATCCAGACATGATTCTTTCCCCATCTCAATGAACCACGTCATTTCATAGTTTGGGGCCACGTGACACTAGTGATATGCAGAAACTGGCCTTAGAACATAACTTGTGCCTCGGTTGGCGCCGAAACGGCACACCTGTTGCTAGGGATCAACTGCCTAGACCTATAATTACGCAGGCTGTTGTAACCGACTGCGGCCTCGGTCATTTGCACTCAGCCATTTGGTGTAGAACACATTGAACATAAACTCCCCCTGAATTACGGCAATTATCTGATCTATCATACAAACTCACCATCACTTCACCCCTTGCTATCTCTGCGCAGGTCTTCCATTCAAGGCTAAAAACACTCCTGTTCCGCAGATCCCATCCTGATTCCTCTTCTCCCCCTTATCTATCTTGCAAACCCAATTCCAAACACCACCCTCCATAGCCGTCTGACTGACTGCCTGCATGATTCATGGATCTTGAGCTGGAACCGAATCCATCCTGCCTATCAATTTTGTTTTGACTGACCGCCTGTGAATGCTGGAAGAAAACGTACCATGTGACTTATCAAGTTGATGGTTGGGAGCTCGTAACCAGACCCCCCGAGAGACCTCGAGCGCCAGTCCAAGTTTCAGAAGGTCCTTCAAGAAGACAACCGCGTCTAGCATGTCCGTCAAACGCACCGATGACAGACTGAATTAGAACAACAGAACAATAGAAGAACCAACAGAACAACAGAACAATAGAAGAACCAACAGAACAACAGAACAATAGAAGAACCAACAGAACAACAGATCAATTGTAGAACCAACAGAACAATAGTATAACCAAACTGTACAGCACAATTATAGAACAAAACAGAACATATAGAATTACTACATATTATTACAGAACAAAATAGAAGATAATAGAACAAATGAATTATAGAGCGAAAGACATCCAGAAGAATTTTTGGAAAAAATTCAACAAAAGAGTAATAGATTTATAGAACAAACAGAATTATTAAACAAGAGAGAATAGCGTCCAAAAAGAACCAACGAGAACCAAAAGAACAGAATTTATAAAACAAAACAGAACTAATGAAATAATAGACAAGAGAGGCGAGGACAAGACTGGTCACCTGAGAAGCTGCTTGGTGTTGAGGCAGCTGGGAAACGCCTCCTCCAAGTTGTCCAGCATCTTCGTCTTCTTGGCGTACCAGACAACGGCGCGTCTCACCTTGTCACGCTTGGCTGCCTTCGTCTCGCTCAGTGGCGTCGCGGCAGCTAAATCAGTTGCAGCAACAGCAGACAAGATGTTGTAGAACCTTTGGCTCCCACCGCTTTCCACCACCACCACCCCCCGCCGCCGCCACCACCACCACCACCACTGGTGATCATGGTCATGGTGATAAAGAAAGTGATAATGGTGATAGTAATGGTGATAATGTGAACGTATGTAGCTGACACAAGTAGTAGCGTTTATTTTAACAGCAGTAGCTAGTTACCAGATAGCTTCTATAGCGCAATCAGTGCGCTATAGAAGTTACCTAAACGCACTAGATGACTTACTAATGTACTCAACAAACTCCCATCGTCCATCGGATGCTGGTCCAGTCGAAACCGACATGAGGTTGATGGTGTGCAGCTTGCTTGGGGGAATCTTTTTCCACTGCATAAAGCAGTTAACCCCCTTGGTCATTCCTCGTCCCACCTCGATGCATCCGTCCTTCCAGCTGATCCAGAATGCCTGGAAATCTTCAGCATTTAGCAGTGCAGGCGTGCTCTAACATAACATAACATAACATACCACAACATAACATAAAATCTTATAACATAACATGACATAAAATAACATAACATAACATAAAATATAACATACATGACATAACATAACATAACATGATCTAATATGACATGAAATAACATAAAATATAACAAAACATGGGTTTTAAGTGGCTCAGAAAAGTCCTTCTAAAATTCAAATATTCAATTCAGATTCAGATTCAAAATGCAATTCAAAGCCATCTATTCACTCACCAACGCAGCAAGTTTAACACTTGATGGTGTGGCTCAAAAGATCAACCAAACAGGAAAAAAGTTCCTTTAAAAACTGGGCTGCCCTGGTACTATAATACCTTGGCAGACTTTTGGCCAATGATCATGCGGTTGCGGGATCGACTCCGTGTAACGACTCTGGACAAGTTGTTTGTGCACACCGTGCCTCTGTCACCAAGCTGCATAATTTGGTATCGGCGTAAGCTGGGAAGTAAACGGCAAGTTTTGCGATGCACTGGCCCCGTGTCCAGGACCTTGCGATTCGTCCATTGCCGGCTCAAAGGCCTAAAGAAAAGTAAATGAGTGCCTCCCCTGTCTCACTTGTAGGATATGGGATACTTTACATGAGCTGGGAAGTAAACGGAAAGTCCTGCGATGCACTGGCCCCGTGTCCAGGACTTTGGCATTCGTCCAACGCCGGCTCAAGGGCCTAAAGAAAAGGAAATGCGCGCCTCCCCTACGTCTCACTTGTGGGATATGGGACACTTTCCTCTTTTCCTCTATAACTGCCTCACCTGTTCCACTTCGATGTGTCCTCTGCCACCGTAGCGGATCGCAGACTTGTTGTTGTTCCATCCGCCAAGGACGATCTCGTAGGTACGACGGTCCGTGTCGCCATAGACGTGAGACAGGGCCACGTGAGCGTCGGCGGCTGCGAGGACTCGGAAAGCGACGTGGGTCTTTCGACTGACGGGGACCTCGGGAAGATACTGGTAATCGTAGACGGACGGAGTCAGGACGGTTATAAAGTTCTCTGAGCGACGAATTAATTTTATTATTTATTATTTCTGCATTTATTAAGTGCCACTAGCTAATGACTAAGCATCAATCGATAGCGCTGAGCAGTTGTGAGTGAAGGACTTGCTCAAGGTCCCTACACAGTGACCGTCTCAGAGGAGGCTCGAACTCGTAGTCTGCGCATTACAAGCCGAGCGCATTATCCAATAGGCTACCGTGCCCCCGACATTAACAGAAGTGACTGACTTCGTTAATCTAATCTAATCTAATCTAAATTTTTCGTTCTCCTCAGTCGCTTGTGTCATTTCGTTCTCAACTTAAGACTTACCTGTTTCAAAATTGATTATCCACCGTAGGCTGCCTCTCTCTCTCTCTGTCTTGTGGACTGATCTTCTGGATATCGACCTGATTGCAGCTTGGCTTTGGTTCGCCATTGGTTAATGTCTTGTACATCAGACACTGGCGCTATAGAAGTTACTAATTAACAATTACAATTAACAGTTAACAACCTAATACTTCTCTGAGCTGCAACATTAACAAATGACCAACTTTACTGCATCAATTCTAATTTAATCTAATCTAATCTAATCAACTCTAATCTATTGTAATCTACTGTAATCTTACCTGATCTACTCTAATCTAATGGCTTTCTTATCATAAATAGTGTATTGTTAATATACTGTATTATATTTCCATTGTATTGTTTTTGTATTGTATTGAGCGCTTCAACAAGTTGAGGAACAATTGGCTCTTAAGATATCCGAAATCCCCCATGAGGTGGGCCGTACTCTCTGACCCTTTGATCTTTACATAATAGGCATGTCCACTGACCTTTGACCTCCCTAAATACAGTCTTGCTCTTTGACCTTTCCATGAGGTGAGGGTTTGACCTCACCATATGAAAAAAACACTGACCTATTGGCGGTTCCTCTGCGATGGAGTCCGGATGGATGGAGTAGCCATCCATCTCATCAGTTGGCTCCGGTTCCAAACGCACTGCCAGCTGGATGCGGCTCATCTTCGGAAACCTCTGCATCAGCAGCATCGCCTTCTTTATGTAGCCGACATAGTCTGGCACAAACGAAGAAAATACGCTAGAGAATGGCAATGAGCTACGGAATACCCACCATAGTCCAGCTTCTGGTTTCTCTGCCCTATCGGAATTCGACCCGGCTTCTCCAACGGATTATGATTTAGACTTTGATTTTGACTTTAAGCGACCATCGAAAAATGTCCTGGGCATTATGATAACGGCGCTATAGAAGTCTTTAGAAAAGAATGGAAAATATGGGACATAATGTTCCGGTTATGATACAGTTACCTGAGGTGAAATAAAGACAAGATCTGTTTTGTCAGTAGTTTTGTGAATGAAGTGCCTCAATATTCTCTAACTCAGTTTTCAGGAACAGACATTTGGGTTTTACACATCTGTATTAATTGCACGTCTGAGAAAAGAAATTGGATGAGATTTCAATAAACAGAATTTAAAATTAATTATTGTATTGCATATGGTATAGAATAAAATTGAAAAGAATTGTATCGCACTGTTGCATTTTATCACATAATCATATTATGTTCTCCTGAATTCAACATGGATGGTCTCATATCCACCTCTGGGGAATGTTTCCGGCTCAATAAGTCGTTTGAAGTATTCGGTTGCCTGCGCGATCTTCTCCTCTCGCGTCGTTTTCTTTCGAAACCAGAAGCACAGTTCTCTCCTCTCCTGAACAGTAAAACATTTTCAACGTTAGTTAAATGTTATCAGAAGGATCTTAAGGAAGTTGTGTGACTATGTCGCCAAAACTATTGTAACATAGTTCTCGGTAATGATCAATCATGGGCCAAACAAGTGGAACTAAATATCATCATTGATTAGCCTACTTGACACCACCAAGGATTCTAGGTCCAAATTGGTCGTGTCAGCCTAATTCTGTCAGCTGACAATAAAATAACATTCCCATTTTTCACTTTGACAGATCTAATTAGGTCTATCTGGGAGTCAAGTGACCTACTGCATTGGAAGTTGCAGAAAAAGGTAAACAAGGTTGTCAAATATCTGAGAATGTGAGAAAGGTCATCTAACAACTGAATCGATAAAAATCTGTTTGTTTATTTAAGTGTTTAAATGATTATTTGTTACATAATTTGTTTATTTGTTTGGCCTTCTGTTAAATAATTATTTATTTATTTACTCTGTTTGTATCGTCTGCGCTGTTGTTTTGGTTGCGAATGTAGGCGTAGTACCAGGTTCTGACGTGTGGCTTCGCAACCTTAGCCAGTCCGCCTGGTTAAATAGAATCAAAAGCTTGCATAAGTTCGATTAATGATGGTTAAACAGAATCAAATGCTTGCTTAAGTTCAATTAAACAATTGGCAATAATATCTGCATCTGACTACATAGAAAGACAAAACAATACATGTTTCATTGAACTAAGGATTGGATTTAATCAAATAACTTAATTTCCAGTAGAGTGAAAGATTAAACAGCTGACTAAATTAGTGATTGGCTGGCTGAATGACTGACTGACTGAATGATTGACTGAGACACTGATTGACTGACTGCATTAATGACTGACTGACTCACTGATTGAGTGACTCCCTGAATAAGTAATTAAGCAATAAAGTAACAGACAGACTGACTGACTGGATGGATGGATGGATGGATGGATTGATTGATTGACTCACTGAGTGACTGAGTGACATGCTAGTGTCCACTGACCTTCATCCAGTGTCTGCTTGACCACAATACCCTTGAACTGGCCATCTGCAATGTGGTAGATTGAACCCTCATCCTTCAACTTGTTTTTCGACGCTCTGTCCAACCGGACAATGGTCATCTCTTCCTCTTGACCAGTGGTCATCAGAATTACTTGCAGAAACACAACAGAAATTTACCAATCATCAGAAGCATAAAAGTAAACGCTTGAAGCATCAGCATGAATGTTAGCGACTTCATTTTCTTAGCCTCGGCATATGAGGGCAATGACATATGGGCCCATGTGTGGGACATATGGAGCCCATATGGAAATACTTTCATATTCTGATCATATCTTCAACAAATGGCGTTGCTGTCTGGGCATTCCTCATCCCCGCCGTCTGATCATCCCACTGATACTGAACAGCTGGTGTACTCATTTTATAGCCGAGTTCGCCACAGGCACAAGTGGAGCAGAAATATCAAAATATATCTCTCTCTCCTTTGAGGAGGATTTGAACTCCTAACCTCTGGATTTACAGCCTAGCACGCTAACCACTAGGCTATCACGTACCTCGATACTAGAGGCCTACTGTGTAAGTTTTTGCACTCAATCGGCTTGTAACGCGGACAGTACGGGTTCGAACCTCCTCCCCTGAGACGGTTACTGTGTAGGGACCTTGAGCAAGTCCTTCACTCACATTTGCTCAGCGCCATCGACTGATGCTTAGTCATTATCGTAATCGTAATCGTAAACGTAATCTCGAGATTTCTACAGCGCCCAACGAACGCCAAGCCGCGGGAACCCGTTAACTCACAGGCGCTAAGTCAATACAAAATCGATAGGCAAAAGGGTTCGGTTCCAGGTCAAGATCGAGGAGCGAAACGGCGACCATCGAGCGATGCCTTGTGCATTATGAAAGCGGCGCTATAGAAGTCATTAAATTAGATCTGAATTAAGTTTGAAAAAACTCAATCATCCTTAGAGTGTCTAGATTCAAAACTTTTGTTACCTGAACCCGTTGCTCCATCTTTTCCATCGGCAGCCATTGTTTACACGGCCTACTTTACTGAGAACCAACTGTGCTGCCTAACTACATCCACACCAAGGCAGCTAACACTGAAACGTGATGATCAAGTCTGACTTCATCCCCGCCTAGAAAGCGTCCGGGCTGATTAGCCGAACTTTTATCCCAGACTTCTACATGTAATAGCAGTTGGACGAAAAACTTAGTTATCAACACTTTATGCTCGTAATCGTAATCGTAATTCCAAGATTTCTACAGCGCCCAACGAAAGCCGCGCCGCGGGGACCCGCTTATTCACAGGCGCTCAGTCAAAACAAAATCGATAGGCAAAATGGTTCGGTTCCAGGTCAAGATCCAAAAGTCGGGCAGAGACAGCGTGGCAGCTACGGTGGGTGATGTTTGGGATTGGAGCGGAAAGAGAGATAAGAGGAAGAAGGGGTGTTAAGATACGTAAGGGGGAAAAGACAAATCTCAGATTGCGAAAGTAACACCTGGAGTAAACTCAACGTAACCTCAGAGTATTCCGGGAGTAAATGCAGTATAGTTCGAATACACCAAACCTTTTTGCTTCTCCAAATTTGTTTTGACTGAGCGCCTGTGAATAAGCTGGTCCCCGTGACGTGGCTTTCGTTGGGCGCTGTAGAAATCTCGGGATTACGTGTCCTGCAGTAGGTAAGCCCGCACGTTTGCCCTCAGAACACGTGACTCTGTACACAAGTTTGGCGTTCAATTGCAAATAAACAGAAGCCCAGGCAGACAGAGGGCATGCAGCAACAGGCTTTGGTTCTCCATGCACTTTCGGAGCCCTGAACAGCCTGCGGGCTCCACAGGCTTTTACATCATAATCTCTCTAACACATGGACACGTATACCATTACACAACTCACACTGGCTTTGCAAGCAGCTGTGTACTCACCACAAACCGAGTCATGTTCATATAACTCATGGCAAATAAAAGATTGGATTCTGCCTGAGTTAGTTCAGTTGGTAGGCTATTAATAGTGTTATGAATATTCAACACGTACTTACTTCTTTGTTTTATAACGCCTCTGGCGTATCACTGCATATCATTACCAAAGGCAGACATGCATATTGAATAGCAAAAAATAGCCCTATACATATTAGTTATTGTCAAAGCATTTAAACATACACACACACACACGTACGCACGCACACAGACAAACACACGCACACACACAAACAAACACACACTGTGAATATATGTATGTTTATTTATATGCATATATGTATCTATATGCGCATGTATTTGTGTGTTTGGAGGAGTTGGTAGTGGTCTTGGTCTTAAATGTCATCAGTTTACAGATCGAATTTCAATAGTGTAATTTCAACGCGAACGACAGTCACGCACCAAGTGAATGAGAGAGAAACTAGCTACGCCACCTAGCGAATTCAAGAGTGACCACTCTGCAAAGATCATTCACCAGATGGAGCAACGGAATCAACAGACAGAGATGGGAACACCATCGTCCCTTGTGAAACAACTGAGCTAACCAAGCCACCACCCCGGAATAAACTCCCGGGTCAAATGTCTGACTTACATATTTGCTCGTATCTGTGATCAAAATTGCAAGATAATGTTAAATAAATGTACGAATGTACGCATACAGATCAGAAGAACCGTGCAGTAATGAACGTTAGCAACATAAGAGTTTGAAGACAGACATTCCACAGATGCTAAGAATTCTTAATCTGCACGTAATATACCCGAGCATAAAAGTCAAAGGAACGTGTATTAGCTCATAAAAGACGCCACATAAATAACCTAAACCATAGCCACGATCGGGTTCATGGCGCAAAGATATATGTGCATTCACACATACATACATATATACCTATATATATATACATACATACATATATACTTACATACATACATACATATATACATACATACAAACACGCATGCATATACACACATATACTTATATACATACATATATACATGCATACGTACACGCATGCATATACACACATATGCTTATATACATACATATATACATGCATACGTACATACATACATTCAAACATACATAAATACATACATAAATACATACATACTCACATACACATATACTTATATACATACATATATACATGCATACGTGCTGTACATACATAGATACATAAATACATACATAAATACATACATACATACACACATACATATATACTTATATACATACATATATACATACACACATACATGTATACATACATACATACGTTCATACATACATGCATATTCATCGTCTCAGATTCAATCCGATAAATGTTCACAAATGCACAAAACTGGACCAACAAGCGAGCGAGCAAATGTTCCCAAAAAACGCCCATTGTAGCCCGAGGAAAGGCCGACGCAAGATGTCGCCCGAACAACTGTATTTCATCAGCGAATGTTTTTATTCCCAGGCTCTGAATCCTTACTCTCAGAAGTTGCGGTTCCGGTGTGAAGCGAAATCAGACCCGGGCGAGAACAATTCCGAAATCGGATCACGTGACATGGACGCGGAAATTTGTTTCTAAAAATGGAATTTTTCTGAAAATAGAATTTCATAAAAAGAGAACTTCACTGTCACTTTCTTGGTAAAAATCATTGTTGCCTAATTACTATCGCACAAGTAAATGTAAATGTAAATGTAAATGCGTACGGTTTTCTTAAGCGACCGTATTTCGAGACAACAGCTTGTGATTCTATTTTCCACATACTGAACTATTGTTTCCAACCAAATTTCCTACTAAGGCTAGAAGATGCATTAAAATTCGCCTCACTATGATTCCCATTTCTGTCAGCCTAAACGCAACCCACCCTAACAGCTCCTCTCCCCCTTCTCTCTCTCTAGTCTTCTGGCAAACGGACTTGGTTCTTGACATGGCATCTTTCGACAACCCTACTGACTTGACGCAGCGCTAGTTAATAAGCTCGTGCCCTGCGTAGCGCTTTAGAAATTTTGAGTTTACGATTACGATTACGAGGGTACCTCAAAATTCGCCTCGCTATCACGTGACAAAAGCAACTGGAGTCGGTACCATCTTTGCCCCAGAGCCGATCTGACACTACACCCGGCATCTCCCAGCTCCGCATCGCGATCTTGCGATAGCGTGTGGAATTACTGATCTCTCCGTCTGGCAGCCACTGTGATGAGGAGCTTAAAGACGGATTGGACGCTAACAATTGTCACTGTCCACCGGCAGAGGACGCCAGTAGTCCGTTAAAGCATTGTCCCATCACAAAGAACCCTAAAAAAAGAGCAGCTGCGATTGAAATTTTAGACATTTGGGAGACTTCGAGAAGATTTTAAAAACGCAGAAAAGAGTCAGAAGCGAGTAAGAAGTTAGTATAAATAAATTAAGCAATGATTTCAAAATTAAGTTATTAAGTTATTAGTTATTGTTACGAGATACCATTATCTTCATCCTGCCTATATTACGCTAGCACCTGATTGGTAAATTGATCCATTTATGTGTGGCACAGTAGCCGATTGGTTAGAACTCTCGACTTGTATGTAGGTCACGGAAGCCGATTGGTTAGAGAGCTCGGCTTGTATTTATGTCACGGTAACCGATTAGCTAGAGCACTCACTTTGTATGCAGGTCACATTAGCTGATTGATTAGAGCGTTTGTCTTGCATGTAGGTCACGTTAGCCCATTGGTTAGAGAGCTCGGCGTGTATATGGGTCACGGTAGCTGATTGGTTAGAACGGTCGCCTTGTATGTGGGTCACAGTTAACAAATCTTATTATTATTATTATAATTAATATTATAACTATAATAATAAAAATAATAATAATTATTATTATTATTATTATAACAACAACAATAATAATTATAATAAAGATGATTACGAAACGGCAAAAGATGAGTAGATGATTACGACGATAATGATGACTACGACAATAATAGCAATGATGAGACGGACGACGACAATCGTGATACCGATAACTACGACGACGACGGCATTTTGTTGGCCTGACTTCGTCTGTTCCTGATTAGTGCTTAAGTCCTTTGAAGCGCCTCTTTTCATTCACTCCACTCTGTAGTCGTCGCATCCACCCCAACTCCTTCCCCCACCACCCCACCCACCCAGCGACCACAAATCATCTCCCAAGCTCTGATCGTACAGTGGAAAATAGCTCCCGGCGATTCCTTGCTTCCTTCCTTGCTTCCTTGCTTGCTTGCTTGCTTGCTTGCTTGCTTCCTTCCTTTCTTTCTTCCTTCCTTCCTTCCTTCCTTCCTTCCTTCCATCCTTCCTTCCTCATATTAGCCGCGTCGTAAGCAATTCAGCATGATTGATCGGGCCAACCGGTGCCGTGTCTTCAAGGCTTCATCCTCCCTCGCGCCTACGCCTCGGCGTCCATCTCTCTACCGCAGGACTTCGTAGCTTCTTGACCCGACCCAGCGACCGTAGACGGACGGACCAAAGCCTCTAGAAACGCAATTAATCACGCGCTCATATTTTTGCGCGGGTCGGGTCGAAGCGCTGCATATGTCTCGTAATATAATTGAAAACGTGATACCTGTTGGATGTGAGTGCGCGACAAGAGGGACACATGCTATGGCGAGCGGTGCAAGAAAACACGAAACGGAAGACGGAAAGAAGAGCCGGGAGAGGGAAAGAGAAGCGAAGAAGAAGGGAAGGAATGAAAGGGGAAGAAAAGAAGATAAGAGAACAGAAGATAACGCAATGGAACAGAATGAGAGTTGAGACGGAAAGAAAGAGAAGAGAAGGCAAGGCAAGGCAAAGCAAGGAAAGTCAAGGTAAGGAAAGGCAAGGCAAGAAAAGGCAAGGCAGGGCAGGCAGGGCAAGGTATGGGTGGAGGCAGACGTGCAGAATGTATGACAGCGAACGCAAGAAAAGGACACCATGAGAGATAACAAGTTCAAAGTAGTTTTTAACCTATTTGTCAATTGGAATCATGTGTCTATGTATGTATGTATGTGTGTATGTTTGTGTGTATGTATGTGTGTGTATGTATGCATTTATGTATGTATGTAAGTATGTTGTATGTATGTATGTGTGTATGTATGTGTGTGTATGTATGCATGTATGTATGTAAGTATGAATGTATGTATGTATGTATATATGAATGTATGTATATATGTATATATGTATGTATGTATATATGTATATATGTATGTATGTATGTATGTATCAATATATGTGTGTATATATGTATATATGTGTGTATGTATACATGTATGTATGTATGTATGAATGTATGTATATATGTATACATATATGTATGTATGTACGTATGTGTGTGTATGTATATATGAATGTATATATGAATGTATGTATGTATGTATCAATAATGATTGTATGTATATATGCATATCTGTCTGTATATATATATATATGTATTTATGTGTATGTATGTATGCATTCATGATCTGAACATTTATATAGCGCCTGTAAGGGAATCTATCGCAGGCGCTAATTCACTCTCGAGTCACGCAACTCACCAGGAATGTCCATCCGTCTAGACGAATTATTCTGTCATCTATCTATCCGCGCATATAGGCCTACACATCTATACTTACATATGCATACACGCACTCGCACATATACATATATGTATATATATATATACTTAATTATATATATATACTTATACACGTATTATATATGCGCAACAAAGATTATTGCGATGATGTAATCGTAGCAATTGTTATCATCGGTATCATAAATTGCGATGTTGAAGGTGGTGGTGATGATGATGGTGGTAGTGGTGGTGGTGATGATGATGATGATAATAATATTAATAATGATGATGATGGTGATGATGATGACGGCAACGACAAAGACAATAATGATGATGATGATGATGGTGGTGGTGATGATCATGATGATAAGGATGATGATGATAAAGATGATGATAAGGATGATGATGATAGTAATAATAATAATGGTGATGATCATGATGACGACGACGACGACTATAATTGTAATAACAAGATGGAGTAAGGGGAAACTGAATGATGTTGAAAATGAGTTGAGTGTTGCCCTAAATGAGACATAATCTGTTATTGAAAAGCCACCTCATACACTTCGTCTACCCCGATCAACTCCATCCACCCTAAATCCACCCCATGCGACTCATCCACCTCATTCCGACCCTCCCCTAACCCACAGTATTGGTCAAAACAATGCCCGACGAAGCCCATACATTCGGCCGTTTCCGTAGGCATTCGGTATTCCCAGGATCCTTAGCGGCGCACTCCGATGGTGAAAGAACCGCCGATTTACATCGCCATAGATCGACGCAAGAGCATCAAATTAGCGGCGACAAGTGCTTCTTAACCTGCTACGAGCCCGGAAGCCAGCGAAGACTGCCGACGAAAGCCGAAGCCGCCCGGAGAAAGCCGACGAAGGCCGAAGAGAGCCGAGTAGCAGACCATCAGCTTTTAATTAAGTAATAAATAGGAAGAACGTGCAGTCGACGATCTACAAAGCTATGTCGCTGATTCGGATGTAACCATATATTCGTGAATCTATTAGACGCTGAGAATACGTTTGGGCGACGTCTCAATTAACGTCTGATGCTGTCAGGTACTACTGTAGATATAAAAAGACAGGGGCCTATAGTCGATTATAATCTACGCACATTATTAAACACATACTTACATACATACATGCATACATACATACATACATATATGCATACATACCCACATACATACATGCATACATACATACATACATACATGCATACATACATACATACATATATGCATACATACATACATATATGCATACATGCATACATACATACATGATACATACATACATACATATATGCATACATACATACATATATGCATACATGCATACATGCATACATGCATACATACATACATACATATATGCATACATACCCACATACATACATACATACGTACACACATATATATCCATACATATACATACATACGCACATAATACATACATACATACATACACACAAAACATGCATACATACACACATATATACATACATACATACACACACATACATATACAGAAAACACATACATACATACATACATACATACAAAATATATACATACATGCATACACAAAACATATAGATATATATGCATACATACATACATACGTACACACATACATAAACCATACATATGTAAAAGCATAGGCCTGTATGCGTTGTAGGCCTACGCATAGGCATTTGCATAGGCCTGTGGATAGGCCTCCGTGCGCAGACCTTGATTCGTTTTCGCGATCGTTATAAGCCTCGCTCTAATTAGACAACCGTTTCCTTAATTAGGCGCTTAACATCCCAAGCACCTGCGCTCCTTCAATTGGCGCCAAAACCGAGCAGTGCGAGTCCACTTCCTCTCTCGGACGAACGATAATTGCAAGGCTGCAGGTTCAGAGCCGACTAATTAACGAATTAATCACCGGCACGCCCACCTTGGCAATTAATAATATCGGCATTTCATATATATATATATATATATATATATATATATATATATATATATTCCATTTTTTTGGATTTAACTAGCTGATATCTAAGATGTTTAATTTATAAGTAGCCGGGTATCTAAACATCTATAGTGACGGCGTGTTAAATCAATATTTGCTGAGTGAAAAATCTATGTTTATGTATTGGTAGGGTATCTCCGCTCCCCTCCCATTTCTGTCAGCTTAAACACAACCCACCCTAAGAGCCCCTCTCCCCTCTCTGTCTCTCGTCTTCTGGCAACCAGACTTTTTTCTTTACATGGCATCTTTGGACAACCCCACTGACTTGACGCAGCGCTCGTGAATAAGTTGGTGCCCTGTGCTTAGCTTTTAAGTAGCGCTTTAGAAATTTCGAGCTTACGATTACGATTACTATTACTGATAAACGGTAGCGGTAAACTATATTAGTAGGCGGTAATGCCATGGTAGCGGTAAACGGTAGCGGTAAATGATAGCGGTAAATGATAGCGGTAAATGGTAGCGGTAAATGATAGCGGTAAATGATAGTGACAGGTATTGGGGAATGGCGGAGGTAAACGTGGCACTGGTAAATGATGAAGCTGGTATAGATAGTAGCAATAAATGGTAGCAATAAATGGTAGGGAAAAGTGGTAGTGGCATATCGCAGTGGTAACTACACCATTTTTACATAGATATACATACATATAAATATAGCATTTTAAAACAAATTTATAGATATTAGTAAACTATATAGGTACATAATTACTATTTAATTAGTAGACACAAATTATTTTATAAGTAAGCAGTGACTTCATGAAGTTCGAGGAGTCCTTATAAAGTCTCGTAATCTCATAGCATGTATGTGTAGGTATGTGTGTAGGTCTGTTTGTAGGTGTGTGTGTAGGTGTGTGTTTGTTTGTGTGTGTGTTTGTGTGTGTTTGTATGCGTGTATGTGACAAGTGGCGCCGTATGCGTCGGATACGGCGCTATATAATAGCAGGTGCTATTTGCATCTCGATAAATGAAGACTGTCTCAGATATCCGACCTGCGGAATTATGAGAATATGGCATGCTGATTACCGGTAGACCCACATGCAGTGTCTAGTTCTGATGTCATGCCATTTGACCTGACCTTTCCTAACCTTTCCTAACCTTCCCTGACCTTCCCAGACCTTTCTTGGCCTTTTTTGACCTTCACTGATCTTTCCTGACCTTCCCTGATCTTCTCTGACCTTCTCTGACCTTCCCAGACCTTCCTTGGCCTTTCCTGACCTTCCCTGACCTGATCTAATCTAAAATCCAATACAATTTAATCTAAATGTCCCAAATTTTTCAAAAAATTGGGTCGGCGAGATTATTTTATTCGTGAACTGTCAACTCTGGACGGGACTTCGTTGGTTGGGCTGTAAGTGAGTGCGAGAGCTCCCCAGCGGTGACTTCCACCAGTTATCCGCGGATTTTTCGCTTAGAGATGAACTTTGTTCTAAATGAACTTTAATTCCACTTAGTCAGCGCTTTTCTGACCTGTTTAAAAGGCACAATATAAATGTCTGGATGCAGGCCACCTCGAAAGTGTCTGAAAGTAGTAACAAGTGATTATCGATTTCACTGCCGTCGACCTCACGTTGTCTTACATACTATACATTGACCTGGAACCGAACCCTTTTGCTATCGATTTTGTTTTGTCTGAGCGCCTGTAAATCAGCTGGTTCCCACGACTTAAGCTTTCGTTGGGCGCCGTAGAAATCTCGAGATTACGATTACGATTACGATTCTTATGGACGGTTCCTTAAAAAACTAGCGATGTGTCGTAACGAAGATGATTAGCGTCGCCCTCCTCTTTGTCCGGGTTTCGAACTGGCACTACCCGGCTAAAGCGATCGAATCAATTGATGTCTAATCTAATATAACGAGTCCCGTGATGCCACGATCATCTACGTCGATTTTACCCGAACATTAAGATGTTCTGTAAGAAGTGTCTAGCAATTCAACCCTACTGATGAATTTATTATACTACAATGAGGTTTCTAATTAAAGGTGTCTAATGGAAGCTTTGCATTTCGTGCAGTTGCATCCAATGCTTAACGACATCTTGTGGCAGCCATCGCCATTGACGTCGACCTTACACGAACATTTACGTGAAGACCCAGTGATTGAACCCAGTTGATTATTATTATAGTACTAAGTATAAGATGTCCAATTGGATGGAGCTTATTCTATGGAGTATTCAGTATTTAACGACATCTTGTGGCTGGTATGGCTACGGTTGACATCGCCCTTACTCTGGAATTAAATACACAGCCGAGTAGTTCCAGTGTTAGCAACATCTTATGGAATCAAACGTCGTTGACGTTGCCCTCCTCCTTTATCCAGGCTTGGGACTGGCACTACCTCCAAGCAAGGCAGTGGCGGAGTTTTAACCCACCGAGTTATATATATATATAATATATATATAGTGCCTCAGTTTAACGACAGCCTAAGGCATCAAAGGCCGTTGCCGTCGCCCTCCTCCTTTATCCAGGCTTGGGACTGGCACTACCCTCAAACAAGGCAGTGGCGGAGTTACCCACCGAGTTATTATTATTATTATTTTCAAAGTTTAACGACAACTTATGTCTACAGTCATTAAAAATTCTTATTTAGGTAAAGTTTATTGTTCATAAGTCTCTGTTGTTGTTTTTAGTTCGTTCGTCTTGCTTTTTTTTCCAGTTCATATTTCGCTGGTTAACGCGATTTATGCATTTTATGACACGGTGAGCCGTCTAATTAAAGGTGTCTAAATTCGAGCATTGCATTTCGAGTAGTAACATTCGTTGTTTAACGACATCTTGGGGCTGCAATGGCCGTTGACTTAGAACCTTACTCCTGGAAGGCGAAGGATCACCCACCGACTAAATGCGATTGAAATTTATTATAATATCATAAGACATCTAATTGAATGTGTCTAATTCGAGCATTTCATTTCAAGAAGCAGTATTCGTTGTTTAACGACATCTTGCAGCTGCTACCGCCGTTCAAGTCGACGTTTCTCGACCTTGATAATACCTAACAATTAAAGTCTATTATTGGACATTTAGAGTACAATAAGGTATCTAATTAAAGGTGCCTAATTGAAGCTTTGCATTTTATGTAGGAATATTCGTGTTTAACGACATTTTGTGGCTCAAATGGCCATCGAAGTTTAAAACCGCTTTCTTTGTTGAACGAAAATGCTTCTGCTGCTTTGGAAATGGGCGAATTATTAGGCTTAAGCAAAGTGTAAAAAATTTTGATCGTTGTATTCATTGTTTAACGACATCTTGTGGCTGCAAGCGCCGCTTACATCGATCTTGGCTTAAACTAAGCACGTCTTAGCGACGAATTATATATGACATTTGTGACTTACCGAAACTGAGGTTTATATAGCATTGGATATGGACGATTTAAAGGTGTCTAAGCAGAGCGTAACATTATTGGTACAAACAAAGGTTTTAACGACATCTTGTGGCTGCCAAAGCCATAGTTTCCAATTTTTAACGACATCGCATGGCATCAAAGGCCGTTGACGTCGCCATCCTCTTTTATCCAGAGTTGGGACTGGCACTACCCTACTAAAGGCAGTGGCGGAGTTCATCAAAAGCCCTTGACGTCGACTCATTTAAATATCTTTTAAATTTGAACTGGTGTGTGTGTGTGCGTGTGTGGTTTCTGTTTAGCGAAGCTGTGTCATAAGAAAAATGATTAGCGTCGCTATCCTTCATTAGCCAGGCTTCGAAATGGAACCACTCCTTTCGTTGAAATCGATCTGACCTTATTTTAAAATAATCTTAAATTAGTCTATAAGTATCTACTTTCGGTCAGCGCGCCACCATAGATGTGTCTACCTACAACTAGACATTGTTGTTGGCCAATCAAAATCTAGACATGACGAGCGAGGGACACGTCACTTCCGCCCCGTGGATTAGGCGAAGGGTCGTTTCCGGTCGACGCAAGGCAAGATCGCGCTCGTGCGATGCGAACATGCATA
>OZ029919.1:33955675-33965675 GCA_964023275.1 Norana najaformis | reverse complement strand
CGATATGAGCTATATATCTATATGTATGTAAATCTCTCTCTCTCTCTATTTGTCTCTCTATCTCTATATTTCTTTTTTTTTCTCTCTCTCTCTATGTCTCCCTCTCTGTTTCTCTCTCTCTCTCTCTATTTTTTTTCTCTCTCTCTATTTCTCTCTCTCTATTTCTCTTTCTATTTCTCTCTCCCTCCCACTCTCCCTCCCTCTCTCTCTCTCTATTTCTCTCTCTCTCTCTATTTCTCTCTCTCTATTTCTCTCTCTCTATTTCTCTTTCTATTTCTCTCTCCCTCCCTCTTTCCCTCCCTCTCTCTCTCTCTCTATTTCTCTCTCTATTTCTCTCTCTCTCTCTCTATTTCTCTCTCTTTCTCCCCATCTATTTCTCTCTCTATTTCTCTCTCTATTTCTCTCTCTCTCTCTATTTCTCTCTCTCTATCTCTCACTTTATCTCTCTCTATTTCACTCTCTCTCTCTCTCTATATATATATATATATATATATATATGTTTCTATCTTAATATCTCTTTCTTAATATACATATATATACACAGCTTAATATCTCTTTTTAACTCTCTCAGTCACTCTCTCCCTCCCTCCCTCCCTCTCTCTCTCTCTCTCTCTCTCTCTCTCTCTCTCTCTCTCTCTCTCTCTCTTTATCTATCTATCTATCTTCTATAGCCGTTCACTCTCGTCGTGTCCCGTCCAATTCTCGCATTCCGTTCAAATCCTCCACATCCTCCCGAACCCTTCAAATACCAGCTGCGCGAGGAAATTTCGCCATGAAATACCCCGAAGATTTATCGATGTCAGAGAATGAAGTTTGCAACGCGCTAGAAATCTTCAAAATGACAAATATCTTCAAGATGGCAGATGTCTTCGGGATGATAGATACCTTCAAGATAGATATATCATCTGATACTATGTTATATGCTATGTAGTATTTTTATACAAACTTTAAAGTATGGCTAAATTATGTTTGTATGTGTATGTATGTATGTATATGTATGTATGTATATGTATGTATGTATGTATGTATGTATATGTATGTACGTATGTGTGTATATGTATGTATATGTAT
The DNA here is from genome assembly GCA_964023275.1 of Norana najaformis. Lineage (NCBI taxonomy): Eukaryota > Metazoa > Annelida > Clitellata > Crassiclitellata > Hormogastridae > Norana > Norana najaformis. The sequence continues at coordinate 33,964,604 of OZ029919.1, read as the reverse complement.
GAATGTATATGTATGTATGTATGTATGTTTGTATGTTTGTATGTATATGTATGTATACGTATGTATGTATATGTATGTTTGTTTATGTATGTATGTGTATGTATGTATATGTATGTATGTATACATGTTTGTATGTATGTATGCATGTATGTATGTGTGTGTATGTATGTACGTATGTAAGCATCTGGCTATTGTTGCGTCACAACTTAGAACCTCGTTAAGGCGCCAAGTAAATTATGTCTACGTATATAATGATACACTTAAGTGGTCTTAGCTGTTGAAAAACAATCCAGGATATAACTGTTGCCGAATGCAAAGGATTGAAACGGATGCCAAAAACTGAACTGGAAATGAAACCGGTTTCGTCATCTAGTTCCCTTTGGTCTAACGATGGCTCAATTGGGCTTCGAAGGAGGAGACATTGGTTGGGCTCTCAAAGTCCTCGCCCTCAAATCCGTCCAGCAAGGCGACAATGTAGGACACTCCTCGATTCCTCCTCCTCCTCTTATTCAGCCTCCTCTTTAAAATTCTTTTCTCCCGTCTACAGTTTTTCTTCTCCTTCTTCTTCTTATATACCTCTTTCTCCTGATCTTCCTCTTCATCTCTCTTTGTTTTCCATTATTTCTCCTCTATATCTTCCTTCTCCTTCTTCTCTTCTGTTCTTCTCCGCTTTTTCTTCTAGTCTTCCTCCTCCAGTTTTTTCAGTTTTCCTTTCCATAGTCCAACTCCTCTTTTTCCTTCTTCCCATCTTTTTCTCTACCACGTCATCCTCCTCTCCCTCCTGTTCTTCCTTCCAATTCTTCTCTTTCTCATCCCCTCTTCCTCTTCGTCCTCTTCCTCCTCTTCGCCCTCTTCCTCCTCTTCCTCTTCATCCTCTTCCTCCTCTTCCTCCTCTTTCTCCTCTTCCTACTCCCTCTCCTCCCCTTCCTTCCATCCGCCTCCCGTTTCTCCCTACCCTCTTCCTTTTCCACCTCCTTCTCTTCCTGCGTTTCTTCAAATTCACCCAACCGTGACCAGTCACCGATGCGTCCAAAGAACCGTAATGAGATATCCCGATAATCGTTCCTTTGCGGGTTCGTCGCTCTAATCCGCCCTAAGCCACACCAGCTCCACCCTTATACGGAGCCCCACAGTTTCATCCGCATTTGAGCGTGAGTCCGATCGCATTGCGAGGTCATCCCATTCGCCGCAATTAAAGCCAGGATGGGTGTAAATCGACTGAATAATTGAATGAGTGTGCGTGGCCCGTGGCAGCGATAAGCAGGACCCGAGGATCTGGTATGGGGGGATTTGAGTGGGAGGGTTTCTATGAGGAGAGAAAGATGTCAGTAGTAGTTCTTCAGTTTAACGACATCTTATGGCATCAGAGGCCATTGTAATTGTAATTGTAATCTGATATTTATAAAGCGCCACTTCAAGAATAGAGTCATCAGAAGCGCTCCCGACCCGAACTAGTGAGACCACTGTCAAATAATACAGACTTCAGGCGCTTGCGAAACTGCGGAAGGGACAAACTGAGGAATTCAAGTAGAGCTCTCGGGAAAGTCGATTCCAGCTATTAGGTCCAACATAGGCAAAGCTTCTAGACTGAGCTGTAGCAGTGCGCATACGAGGGACAGTCAGGGTCCAAAGGAGGCCGACCGGAGAGTGCTACGGCCTGGAACCAAGGAGACCGATATGCAGAAGTCCCTAAGGTATGATGGAGCAGAGCAAACGAGACAATTACGCATAAGGGTTAGGATCTTGAACTGGATAGGCTGCTGAACGGGGAGCCAGTGCAAAGTGTCCCTCCTCCTTTATCGAGGCTTGGGACTTGCACTATCCGACTAAAGTCAGTGTGGAGGGTGATTTGAATGGAAGGGTTTCTATGGACAGAGAAAGATGTGAGTAGTAATTCCTCAGTTTAACGACATCTTATGGCATCAGAAGCCGTTGACGTCGCCCTCCTCTATACCCAGGCTTGGGACTGGCACCACCCGATTAAAGGCAGTGGAAGAAGGAGGGGGATTTGAGTGGCAGGGCTTTCACGGGGAGAAAAAGATGCGACCTAAACAGAACGAATAGCGGGCGTACCAATGATTTTCGAGCTTGTACAGAGTCTTAGTATGAGGATGGACGGGAAAACTGGTCGTGAATACAGGATTTTTGAACATCGGCTCCAGCCAATTGGATCTTCTGTCGTTTTAGAGACTCGTCTGTTCATTATTATTGTTGACTTATTTGAGGGCCACTAACTAGCACACGGTCCGTACATGGGGACCTTAAATGGCGTGGCGCACATTCAAACGAGCAGCGGTAGTGAAGGATCTCTCTCTGTCTCTGTCTCTGCCTCTGTCTCTGTGTCTCTCTGTCTGTCTGTCCCTCTGTCTCTCTCCCCCCGTCTCTCTCTTCATAGCCCTGTGCGCAGCGCTTTCGAGACTTATTTAAAAGCCGTTATATTAAGTGTCTCGTGACATACATACACACATGCAGACATACTTACATACATACATATTACATACCTCTATACATACGTACATATATATATACATACATACATACATACATACATACCTCTATACATACGTACATATATATATACATATATACATACATGCATACATACATACATAAATACATACACCCATACGTACACACATACATACATTCATGCATAAATATATATATACATACATACATGCATACATACATACATAAATACATACACCCATATATATACATAAATATATATACATACATACATGCATACATACATACATACATATATGCAACTTAATTGGAGAAGATCAGCTGAAATCATTTGGCGACAGATCAACCCAGTTCCGATGTATAAACTCGATTCTGTTAGTCTAAACTTCCGACTGATCAACCGAGATCCTATCGATAATTATACGAATCGCGTAGCTTCATCGATAGCAAACAATTTCGTCCGTGTAGGCAATTATCCCGAAACCCTGAGAGGCAATTACACAGGAATCATTTCAGTATACATTTTTACACGGGGTTAATTTAGTAGCGAGACATTTAATAAGCCACGCGGGGCTTCCAACGAAACAGGTGACTCTATCTTCATGCGGCGAACATTGAAATAGTGCGTTTTGGATATAAGCTATTATGTTTAGATTACTCTATCCTCATGTAAATGTATAAACTCTATTCAAGCAGCGAACATTGAAATAGTGCGTTTTGGATATAAGCTATTATGGTTAGATTACTCTATCCTCATGTAAATGTATAAACTCTATTCAAGCAGCGAACATTGAAATAGTGCGTTTTGGATATAAGCTATTATGTTTAGATTACTCTATCCTCATGTAAATGTATAAACTCTATTCAAGCAGCGAACATTGAAATAGTGCGTTTTGGATATAAGCTATTATGGTTAGATTACTCTATCCTCATGTAAATGTATAAACTCTATTCAAGCAGCGAACATTAAAATAGTGCGTTTTGGATATAAGCTATTATGTTTAGATTACTCTATCCTTGTGTAAATGTAAATGTTGTTTGTGAGGCACGGTAGCCGATTGGTTAGAGCGCAGGGCTTGTGACTCGGAGAGTACGGGTTCGAGCCTCCTCCCCTGAGATGGTCAATGTGTAGGGACCTTGAGCAAGTCCTTCACTCACAACTGCTTCGCGCCTCAGATTCGTATTTATTGACCTTGCGCGAGTAATAAGTTCATAATAATAATAATAATAATAATAAATAATAATAATAATAATAATAATAATCATCATCATCATAATGGTGGTGGTGGTGATGATGTTGATGTTGATGATGATGATGATGATGATGATGATGATGATTTTTTAGCGACCGTATGACCTCTACCCTGCTCGGGCGAGATCTTTCACCACCGCTACCCATTTGAATGGGTGCCACGCCATTTAAGGTCCCCGTGTACGGACCGTGCTAGCCCGAAATTGAAATCTCTGAAATAAGCCACGATTGGTATGTGAACCGGCATCCTGTTTTCTGGGAGAGGAAGAAGAAAGAGAAGCTGCTTCGGTAGGTCGTGCTTAAGATTGTGCCATATTTCATACTTCGTACATTTTTGTGCCGCAGTAAAAATAACATCAGCATAAAATACACGTTATACATAAAAAACAGCGGATTCTTTATCGACAACTTACACATGTATGTCGGAGAGATATATCATGGAAAAGTTATGTATGTATATAAAAGTGATCGGTATGTCGGTATTGTATATATATATGTGTGTGTATATGTATGTATATATATATCCATACATACATGGCCGTGGAAATTTATGATTGCATGAAAGATGGTATGTCGACGTGTTTCTCGTCTCGCCGAAAGCTTATAAATTATGAATCATAAATTACAGCAATTTATTCTTGTGACATGTCCGTGTGAAGTGACCGTCCCAGGGAGACTGGACGAGCGTACTCGACGTTACAAGGCCATTGATCTGTCATGAATCGAAGAGAGTATATTCCTAGTAGTACCTACTCCTTCGAGAATCACCTTTGCAGTTTTTCTGACTCATTAATGCAATAACATACCACGAAATGCAGCAGATTGGAATTCAATAATTTCTAAATACGTTACATCTGTTAGCCTTTCAAAATTAATTATACATTGCGTCGTTGAGTAAATGTAAATGTAATTGTATGCGTTTGTCTACAGAGATAGTATCCTCTATCCTACTCATTTTTCAATGAATTCTTAAAGTCATATTCTTCATCATCGCTGCACATTTGAATGGGTGTCATTTGGAGTATCTGCGGACCTGCTTTAGGTAGCCAAATGGGAGTAAATGTAAATGTACACGTTTTCCCTACAGAGACAGTATGGCCTCTACCCTGCTCATTTTTCAATGAATTCATCGGGTCATATCCTTCGCAACTGCTGCCTGTTTGAATGGGCGCCACGCCATTTAAAGTGTACGCCGTATAAGGAGAGTGCTTTTAATAATAATAATAATAATAATAATAATAATAATAATAATAATAATAATAGTAATAATAATAATAATAGTAGTAGTAGTAGTAGTAGTAATAATAATAATAATAATAATAATAATAATAATAGTAGTAGTAGTAATAATAAAAATAATAATAATAATAGTAGTAGTAATAATAATAATAATAATAGTAGTTTTAGTAGTAGTAGTAATAATAATAATAATAGTAGTAGTAGTAGTAATAATAATAATAATAATAATAGTAGTAGTAGTAGAAGTAATAATAATAATAATAATAACAACAATAATAATAATAATAATAACAATAATAATGACAATACTAATAATAATAATAAGATAATGATAATGATGATAATGATGATGATGATGATGATGATGATGATAATAATAATAATAATAATAATAATGATAATAATAATAATAACAAACTACAACTGATATAGCCCGAGTATTGGCCAACCACCCCATGTACTCCAATATATCCGAATATGTGCGATAAACGCTGCACTCACTTCTTCTGAAGGGACGATTCGTTTGACAATTCTCCCTTTCGAACGACCCAACTGCCCCGACATACAACAAAGAGCTTTGTGTTCCAGTTACGAATCACCCTTGTCGCCGATCACTACGCTCTTCTGCCCGTGGAGATTTACAGATTCCTCGCTTCTGCTCAACATTGCGAGATTATCTGGCTTTCTCTTTTCCGTTAATGGTGTTTGTTTAACGACTCTATGTCATAACGAAGATAATGATTATTATTATTAGTGTTATTATTATTATTAGTAGTAGTAGTAATAATAGTAGTGGTAGTAGTAGTGGGAGTATTAGCAGTAATAGTATATTTTCAATCTTTCTTTAAATTTAAGTCCTGTTTCAATTGATTCGCCTGAACAAATATTTTCTGTTGATCGTAAGTTGCACTAGTTTTATTATCGGTTAGGTATCGTTATAGGCCACCCCTTTGGGAGGTATCTGAAGGGCGGTATGCAAATGATTTATTACATTTCAACGGAATTGAATACAATACACCACATGCATGCACTTATAAATGCACTTCCAAAGTGCACTTATTACGGACCTACATAAACCCCATGCTTTTGACTTCTTTAAATTAATCAACCATAAAGCAGAGATGCACAGAACCAATCCAATTCCGGACTTTCGTAGCGTCGAAACTTTCAATAATCGAAGCGCGAAGAGGGGAGAGTTTTTCACGCTTTGGCGATTTATTTTGGCATATCCTGCCACCGAGCCATTCCCACCGTAGCGTACTCCATGCTCCCTCGTAGATTAAGAGAAAAGCGGCAACCATGGTACAATATGCTTTTAGAAAAATTGAGCTTTCGTTGAAAACAGACAGTTAAGCAGAACTCAAGCGACGCAGGTTTCAGATGTGTGCCAGAATCGACAACTTATCTGGTTAAGTATAGCTCTGGTTACTTATATAGCGCAGTTTTTGGAATTAACAAAAGCGCTATATGTGAGTAGCAGAAAAGGTGCCAAATGCCCGGATATAACTGCATTTAAATGTACATTTAAATAAATGCTTGGACGATGAATTGAGAATAATGATGACAGCCAATCAATGTCGTGTATAACATTATACAATGCACCTACATTGACCGTTAATTGTATATATATACATATATACGTATAATATGTATATATGTATGTATATGCATACTGGAGTGCATGTAAATAAACTATTTGACTATATATATGTATATTATATAGTCTATGAACATGTATGCCTCTGTGTGTGTGTGCTAATGTGTATGTGAATATTTGTGTGTGTGTGTATTTTTGTGTTTATACGTATGTGTGTTGTATGTTTGTGTGTTTTTGTGTGCGTGTGTGTGTCTGTGTATGTCTGTGTGTCTGAGTGTCTGTCTGTGTGTGTGTCTGTCTGTCTGTGTGTATCTCTGTCTGTCTCTCTTTCTCTCATTGAACACTTGAGTGTTTCGGTCGAAGATGTCGGTCAGTGCGAATGCGCGTCAGTCAAGCCGAGTCGCGGGTATCTCAGGAGATGATGGATGGTGCGCGAGAAATTGGCGGGAATAGGCTAAGACCGACGAACATTAATCAGAATTACGAAGGTCGTTTACAGAGATGGCGCTGAATAAGATCGTCTGCGTTGTCATGTCGTTCAGACAAGAATAAACGCATCGATGACCGAATGAATATGCACTAAAGCCGCCAGGAGAGATATCTTCTCGTGTCGACGGGAATTCTTGTTGTGCCTCGGAGGAAAGGGCGAATTGAATGTCGAGCGATTGTGGAGGACAGACTGACGGCGTTTTGTGTGATTGCGGAGTTCTTGAAGTGCGTTCCGATCTGGAGTTGTTATTGCTGTGTAGATGTTGTTTAATGTGTTATTGTTGTGTTCTGTTGATGTTGTTATGTTGTTGTGATGATAATTATGTCGTTGATGTATTGTTGTTGTTTTAATATGTCGGTCGGTCGGTCAATCAGTCGGTCAGTCAGACAGTCAGTCAGTCAGTCAGTTAGTCACTCAGTCAGTCAGTCAGCTGATCAACCAGCCTGTCAGCCACTCGGTCAGTCACTCGATCAGTCAGTCAGTCAGTCACTCAGTCAGTTAGCCAGTCTGTATGTCAGTCAGTCAGTCAGTCAGTCAGTCAGTCAGTCAGTCAGTCAGTCACTCGATCAGTCAGTCCAGTCACTCAGTCAGTTAGCCAGTCTGTCAGTCAGTCAGACAGTTATTCAGTCAGTTCATATCGAAGCATTATATAAAATTGCTGAAAATGCGTTGCTGAGTCAAGCAACATCTGACAGAGGCAACATCTGATCCAATTTGTTGGATCAAAATGCGCTTCCTACGAAATTTACTTCAACCGAAAGTCTTTAATGAACTATTATTTACAAATGCTGGTAGTATGCTGAGCATTTGCCTTCAGTATAATGTAATAATTACATGGGCATCGAAAAGGTTCAGAAATGCGCTTCATAAACAATCTGACACATACGACCAGACATCAGTGACCAGACACATACATTACTGAAAACATACTGCCTTCCTAGACACTTTGATACCTTCATGCAGAGTAGTATTTCACTCATAATTGCGAACTGAGGTCGAGTTTTTGACACGATGGCTGATCGGTTAAATGTTGGCCTGGCTACGCCGAGTGTACGGGTTCGAACCTCAAGCAAGTCCTCAGCGCACAACTGCACAGCTCCATCGATTGACGTTTTGTGGAAAAACACCGGCGCTATATAAACTCAGTGAAACGGAATGAAATATCTAGTAACACCAGGTCGTTCAAGATCTTACGCAATCCACTTCAAAGCAGGCGAGACTGGGAGCAAGCGACGCCATGTGGTGAAATCTCGATTCTTACATCGATCCAAAGCAGGCACTTGATACAGTTGCCCTGCCAGTACAAAGGATAAGACGTTGCTGCGCGTACATCACACGATGTTTCTCCGATAATCGCGAGTCTGTAGACCCAAGTGCGCAAGCAATTAAGTATTTATGTACCGCCTTTGGTGTTACATAAGGCAGGTGATTCAGACAAGTGTTTGATTCGAATGACAATTCAGATCGATATGAGTGACATATAACTTAGTTCTTTTTCCTGATATTTAATGATCTCCTTTATTTTAGTGAGAGCGAAATCTGAAAAAGTTTTCCATATCATCGATCCTCAATTCGTTCACTCATCCGAGTCACGACCCAACCATCGACCCAGACAGACAGGCAGACAGACAGACAAACAGACAGACATACAGACATGCATACATATATACATACATACATATAGACTGACAGACAAGGCAGACAGATAGGCAGACACATCAATACATACATACATACATACATACATACATACATACATACATACATGCATGCATGCATGCATGCATGCATGCATGCATGCATGCATGCATGCATACATACATACATACATACATACATACATACATACATACATACATAACATACATACATACATATATAC
>OZ029919.1:33918233-33955665 GCA_964023275.1 Norana najaformis | reverse complement strand
GTAGAAGTAATAATAATAATAATAATAACAATAATAATAATAATAATAATAACAATAATAATGACAATACTAATAATAATAATAAGATAATGATAATGATGATAATGATGATGATGATGATGATGATGATGATAATAATAATAATAATAATAATAATAATAATAATAATAATAATAATAATAATAATAATAATAATAACAAACTACAACTGATATAGCCCGAGTATTGGCCAACCACCCCATGTACTCCGATATATCCGAATATGTGCGATAAACGCTGCACTCACTTCTTCTGAAGGGACGATTCGTTTGACAATTCTCCCTTTCGAACGACCCAACTGCCCCGACATACAACAAAGAGCTTTGTGTTCCAGTTACGAATCACCCTTGTCGCCGATCACTACGCTCTTCTGCCCGTGGAGATTTACAGATTCCTCGCTTCTGCACAACATTGCGAGATTATCTGGCTTTCTCTTTTCCGTTAGTGGTGTTTGTTTAACGACTCTATGTCATAACGAAGATAATGATGATGATTATTAGTGTTATTATTAGTAGTAGTAGTGGGAGTAGTGGTAGTAGTAGTAGTAGTAGTGGGAGTATTAGCAGTAGTAGTATATTTTCAATCTTTCTTTTAATTTACTTCCTGTTTCAATTGATTCGCCTGAACAAATATTTTCTGTTGATCGTAAGTTGCACTAGTTTTATTATCGGTTAGGTAGCATCCTAGGCCACGCCTTTGGGAGGTATCTGAAGGGTGGTATGCAAATGATTTATTACATTTCAACGGAATTGAATACAATACACCACATGCATGCACTTATAAATGCACTTCCAAAGTGCACTTATTACGGACCTTCATAAACCCCATGCTTTTGACTTCTTAAATTAATCAACCATAAAGCAGAGATGCACAGAACCAATCCAATTCCGGACTTTCGTAGCGTCGAAACTTTCAATAATCGAAGCGCGAAGAGGGGAGAGTTTTTCACGCTTTGGCGATTTATTTTGGCATATCCTGCCACCGAGCCATTCCCACCGTGGCGTACTCCATGCTCCCTCGTAGTAGATCAAGAGAAAAGCGGCAACCATGGGACAACATGCTTTTAGAAAAATTGAGCTTTCGTTGAAAACAGACAGTTAAGCAGAACGCAAGCGACGCAGGTTTCAGATGTGTGCCAGAATCGACAACTTATCTGGTTAAGTATAGCTCTGGTTACTTATATAGCGCAGTTTTTGGAATTAACAAAAGCGCTATATGTGAGTAGCAGAAAAGGTGCCAAATGCCCGGATATAACTGCATTTAAATGTACATTTAAATAAATGCTTGGACGATGAATTGAGAATAATGATGACAGCCAATCAATGTCGTGTATAACATTATACAATGCACCTACATTGACCGTTAATTGTATATATATACATATATACGTATAATATATATATGTATGTATATACATACTAGAGTGCATGTAAATAAACTATTTGACTATATATATGTATATTTTATAGTCTATGAACATGTATGCCTCTGTGTGTGTGTGCTAATGTGTATGTGAATATTTGTGTGTATGTGTGTGTATTTTTGTGTTTATACGTATGTGTGTTGTATGTTTGTGTGTATGTTTGCGTGTGTATGTTTGTGTGTGTCTGTGTGTGTCTGTGTGTCTGAGTGTCTGTCTGTGTGTGTGTCTGTCTGTCTGTGTGTATCTCTGTCTGTCTCTCTTTCTCTCATTGAACACTTGAGTGTTTCGGTCGAAGATGTCGGTCAGTGCGAATGCGCGTCAGTCAAGCCGAGTCGCCGGTATCTCAGGAGATGATGGATGGTGCGCGAGAAATTGGCGGGAATAGGCTAAGACCGACGAACATTAATCAGAATTACGAAGGTCGTTTACAGAGATGGCGCTGAATAAGATCGTCTGCGTTGTCATGTCGTTCAGACAAGAATAAACGCATCGATGACCGAATGAATATGCACTAAAGCCGCCAGGAGAGATATCTTCTCGTGTCGACGGGAATTCTTGTTGTGCCTCGGAGGAAAGGGCGAATTGAATGTCGAGCGATTGTGGAGGACAGACTGACGGCGTTTTGTGTTGATTGCGGAGTTCTTGAAGTGCGTTCCGATCTGGAGTTGTTATTGCTGTGAAGATGTTGTTTAATGTGTTATTGTTGTGTTCTGTTGATGTTGTTATGTTGTTGTGATGATAATTATGTCGTTGATGTATTGTTGTTGTTTTAATATGTCGGTCGGTCGGTCAATCAGTCGGTCAGTCAGACAGTCAGTCAGTCAGTCAGTTAGTCACTCAGTCAGTCAGTCAGCTGATCAACCAGCCTGTCAGCCACTCGGTCAGTCACTCGATCAGTCAGTCAGTCAGTCACTCAGTCAGTTAGCCAGTCTGTATGTCAGTCAGTCAGTCAGTCAGTCAGTCAGTCAGTCAGTCAGTCAGTCACTCGATCAGTCAGTCAGTCACTCAGTCAGTTAGCCAGTCTGTCAGTCAGTCAGACAGTTATTCAGTCAGTTCATATCGAAGCATTATATAAAATTGCTGAAAATGCGTTGCTGAGTCAAGCAACATCTGACAGAGGCAACATCTGATCCAATTTGTTGGATCAAATGCGCTTCCTACGAAAATTACTTCAACCGAAAGTCTTTAGTGGACTCTTATTTACAAATGCTGGTAGTATGCTGAGCATTTGCCTTCAGTATAATGTAATAATTACATGGGCATCGAAAAGGTTCAGAAATGCGCTTCATAAACAATCTGACACATACGACTAGACATCAGTGACCAGACACATACATTACTGAAAACATACTGCCTTCCTAGACACTTTGATACCTTCATGCAGAGTAGTATTTCACTCATAATTGCGAAACTGAGGTCGAGTTTTTGACACGATGGCTGATCGGTTAAATGTTAGCCTGGCTACGCCGAGTGTACGGGTTCGAACCTCAAGCAAGTCCTCAGCGCACAACTGCACAGCTCCATCGATTGACGTTTTGTGGAAAAACACCGGCGCTATATAAACTCAGTGAAACGGAATGAAATATCTAGTAACACCAGGTCGTTCAAGATCTTACGCAATCCACTTCAAAGCAGGCGAGACTGGAGCAAGCGACGCCATGTGGTGAAATCTCGATTCTTACATCGATCCAAAGCAGGCACTTGATACAGTTGCCCTGCCAGTACAAAGGATAAGACGTTGCTGCGCGTACATCACACGATGTTTCTCCGATAATCGCGAGTCTGTAGACCCAAGTGCGCAAGCAATTAAGTATTTATGTACCGCCTTTGGTGTTACATAAGGCAGGTGATTCAGACAAGTGTTTGATTCGAATGACAATTCAGATCGATATGAGTGACATATAACTTAGTTCTTTTTCCTGATATTTAGTGATCTCCTTTATTTTAGTGAGAGCGAAATCTGAAAAAGTTTCCATATCATCGATCCTCAATTCGTTCACTCATCCGAGTCACCGACCCAACCATCGACCCAGACAGACAGGCAGACAGACAGACAAACAGACAGACAAACAGACATACATACATACATACATACATACATATAGACAGACAGACAAGACAGACAGATAGGCAGACACATCAATACATACATACATACATACATACATACATACATACATACATACATGCATGCATGCATGCATGCATGCATGCATGCATGCATGCATGCATGCATACATACATACATACATACATACATACATACATACATACATACATACATACATACATACATATATACATACATACATACATACATACATACATACATACATACATACATACATACATACATACATACATACATACATACATATAGACAGACAGACAGACAGACACCACAATGTACTGCAAACGATAAAAGCACATATATTAAGAAGCTACACTTTCAGTATGGCAATTTGCATAGATCGAATTGTATCGGTCAGTTTTAATGGGTCACTTTGTATGAGTCAGTCTGAATGGATCAATTTCCATGGGTCATTTTGCATGGGTCAATTTGAATGGATCAATTTGAATGGGTCAATTTGCCGGGGTCATTTTGATGGGTCAATTTGAATGGATCAATTTCCATGGGTCATTTTGATGGGTCAATTTGAATGGATCAATTTGAATGGATCAATTTCCATGGGTCATTTTAATGGGTCACTTTGTATGAGTCAGTCTGAATGGATCAATTTCCATGGGTCATTTTGCATGGGTCAATTTGAATGGATCAATTTGAATGGGTCAATTTGCATGGGTCATTTTGCATGGGTCTATTTGAATGGGTCAATTTGAAAGGGTCGATATGAACGCGTTAATTTAAAAAGGTCACGTTGAAAGGCTGAACTAAATCGACAGGTAGGTGGGATAGCGTTATACTTTACTAATAACGAATGCGCGTGCATCCTCAGTGATCCTTCCGCATGCTTTGCTAATTACGGACGTTCGTGTTTCCTCACCGGCGCAGTAATCACCGCTCGACCGCCCGATTCGTTTATGCCTAATCACGGCTGATTTTACTTGACCACGGTGTAGCGACTCGCTACCGTAAAGGTCTTCGTCTGTCCGCACCTGAATAACCCGTGCATCAGTGTGGCTAGAGCGAAGCCATGTGGCTAAAGCTGAAGCCATTAAGTTAAAGCCGAAGCCGTATATGTGGCTCATGGACTGGAGCCATTTCGGCGACTCTGGTAACTCTTGTTAATTTGACCGGTTGACATCGTCACGCCACCCTTCACGAAAGCCACTTATATAATCGATAAGTTTGTTAGCATCTGAGGCCGCTGTTGTTTTTTCAGTTTATCATCATTTGCCGTCGTCATCGTTGTAATCATTACGCTTATCCATCCATCCATCCATCCATCAATTCGTCCAGTCCATCCATCCTTCCATCCAGCCAGACAGCCAGCCAGCCATTCATTCATCCATTCATCCATTCATCCCTCCATCCCTCCATCCATTCATCCATTCGTCCATCCATTCATCCATCCATCCATACACATAAAGTCGTCAATAAATCCACCAATCCTTCTGTACGTGGCTGAAAAACATCTCGTTTCCGATGACAATTCTACACGAACAACAACAACACGAACAACAACACGAACAACAACAACACGAACAACAACAACACGAACAACAACAACACGTTCAACAACAACACGTTCAACAACAACACGAACAACAACAACACGAACAACAACAACACGAACAACAACAACACGAACAACAACAACACGAACAACAACAACACGAACAACAACAACACGAACAACAACAACACGAACAACAACAACACGAACAACAACAACACGAACAACAACAACACGAACAACAACAACACGAACAACAACAACACGAACAACAACAACACGAACAACAACAACACGAACAACAACAACACGAACAACAACAACACGAACAACAACAACACGAACAACAACAACACGAACAACAACAACACGAACAACAACAACACGAACAACAACAACACGAACAACAACAACACGAACAACAACAACACGAACAACAACAACACGAACAACAACAACACGAACAACAACAACACGAACAACAACAACACGAACAACAACAACACGAACAACAACAACACGAACAACAACAACACGAACAACAACAACACGAACAACAACAACACGAACAACAACAACACGAACAACAACAACACGAACAACAACAACACGAACAACAACAACACGAACAACAACAACACGAACAACAACAACACGAACAACAACAACACGAACAACAACAACACGAACAACAACAACACGAACAACAACAACACGAACAACAACAACACGAACAACAACAACACGAACAACAACAACACGAACAACAACAACACGAACAACAACAACACGAACAACAACAACACGAACAACAACAACACGAACAACAACAACACGAACAACAACAACACGAACAACAACAACACGAACAACAACAACACGAACAACAACAACACGAACAACAACAACACGAACAACAACAACACGAACAACAACAACACGAACAACAACAACACGAACAACAACAATAATGACAACAACAGATAGCAACGAACCCTCATCCGTTGCCTTCAGCAACAACAACAACACGAACAACAATGACAACAACAGATAGCAACGAACCCTCATCCGTTGCCCTCAGCAACAACAACAGCGTGCTCCGAGCTCTCATCCGCCAAGATCAGTCTTCCGAAATCGACCCACGTTGCGGCAAAACTTTGATTCATTTGGCCCGGACGAAATTAGAGATTGTTTACATCGGAAACGACTGCTTGCCGAGGAAGAACCCGCTAATTGATGAGTAATCCGGTGTAACGCCCTCTACGTGACTTGCGTCGCTTTCACGATCCATCAATCGTTCGTTGTTTTACGAGAATCGAAGGAAAGACGGTGAATGGGAAGAAGATGGAGAACAGAGTCATCTAATACGGTCCGATTTTCGTCAAAACCAGTCGTTATTCGTTCAATTTCTCGTGATAAATAAACATAATCTTGGCAATTTGAGGCCGCCATGAAAATAGTCCGATAAGGAACGGCGTAGTAAGACAGAATTGATTCGATAGCGTCACGCCACGCGGCGGATAGCACGACGATCGTACGTTTGATGGATGGATGGATGGACGGACGGACGGACGGACGGACGGACGGACGGACGGACGGACGGACGGACGGACGGACGGACGGACGGACGGACGGACGGACGGACGGACGGACGGAAGAAAGAAAGGAAGGAAGGAAGGAAGGAAGGAATAAAGGAAGGAAGGAAGGAAGGAAGGAAGGACGGAAGGACGGACGGACGGAAGGAAGGAAGGAAGGACGGAAGGATGGAAGGACAGACGGACGGGCGGACGGAAGGCCTCTGGTTTCTCTGACTCATTGATATCGGCGCTATAGAAGTCATTAGATTAGATTAGATTCAGACCTGAATGACATCGAAGAGCTGACTTAACGCGCAGAACAGGGCATTAAAAATTTGCAAATAACAATTTTGCTCTTATAATATTAAATCGATATGAATGCAGTTATAAAAAAGTGTATATAATAACAGTAAAGAGTATGTTTTACTTCTGCTATTCTTAGCATTCGTTGCCAGCTACATTACGAGTTCCTAAACTAATTGTAAATGTAAATGTACACGTTTTTCTAAAGCGACCGTAGGGCCTCGACCCTGCTCATTTTTCAATTAATTAATTGGATGAGATCCTTCACCACCGTTGCCCGTTTGAATGGATGCCACGCCATTTAAGATCCCCGTGTACGGACAGTGCTACCCCGAGATTCAAATTTCTTAAATAAGCCACGACCGGGACGCGAACCGGTATCCTTATGCTCATATACTGCTGATTTAAGAAAAACATTCTCTGCTTTGAATCCATCCAATCGGCGACTGCTCTTCAATCCCGGATAGTGGATATCCACGAGCCAGCCATTCTTCCACCCAACCCATAGGCATTCAGAACACACACCCCGTTCTAATCACCAACCATTTGTTCCGCAGATCTGACTTTATTTCGATGTTAGAACAGTCGTTGAAGTAAACCGGTGGAACCAACGATGTCCACATCGCAGACGCCCGACACGCTATCGGCTGCGCCCAGCCCCTGAGGGGTCTTGTCTTTGAGCGAACGCCGTTAGGCACACACGGCCATATCAACACAGTCTCTGATGCTGTGACTGCAGTGGATATAGATGGCAGATGAAAGAAGCAACGCGCAGACTGCAGTTCCAGTCGCTGTTCCAATTAAGATAAGTCTAGGCGGTCGTAATCTTGTGCACTCACTCTAATTATGACATGTCTGCGCTGCTATCGTCGGCGGGAAACTTGAACGGGTGTGACAGTTGCGACTGGATCGAATATCAGACTCCATAGCAATGAATGCAGTTCACTGTGAATACAGTTTCAATACAGATTTTGAAATCGTAATCGTAATTGTAATCCCAAGATTTATACAGCGCCCAACGAAGGGCACGTCACGGGGACCAGCTTATTCACAAGCGCTCAGTCAAAACAAAATCGATAGGCAAAAATGTTCGGTTCCAGGTCAAGATCCAAGTCAGGCAGAGAGACAGTGTGACAGCTACGGTGGGTGATGTTTGGGACTGGAGCGGAAAGAGTGGTAAGAGGAAGAAGTGGAAATTGCTGTACAGTGACCATACCGTTTCTTTAACACGGTTGTGTCATATATATATATATATATATATATATATATATATATATATATAATATATATATATATATATATATAGAGAGAGAGAGAGAGAGAGAGACAGAGAGAGAGAGAGAGACAGAAAAACAAAGAACATATATATGCATACATAAGTGGATATATACATATATATGTATATATTTTTAATTTTTGCTTGAAGTACTTATGATCCCTCGGGACTTATAAAAAGGGATCAGAAGAAATAAAACGTCTGGGTTGGCCATAAGATTCTTCTTCTTCTTCTTCTTACTATTATTATTATTACTACTACTACTACTACTACTACTACTACTACTACTACTACTACTACTACTACTACTACTACTACTACTACTACTACTACTAATCACATACTTATATCGTGCTAAGCGGTGGTAGCTGGAAACAGATGTCTTCTCAATTGTTTGCGAAATGATACAATAGAATGAGAAGGGTTTCGCTCAAAACTGGTAGTAGTTAATACTTATATATATATAAGTACGTAATATATATATAAGATATATACGTACATGTACACACATAATATATATATATGCATATATATATAAGTACACACATACATAGGCATGCATGGTGCTTGCGAATGGCGGTTAATGAGACCGGACGGCGGTTGACTCCACGAGACCATGTAGAAGCAACGACCGGACGTAACTGCCGAAGCGTGTCAATACCAGAGGGAAGCATGTCTCGTTGCCTGCATGCTTTTTGCCTTCATTCCGCCGCTGCCCGACAGCGATGCATCGCCACCGTGTCACCAATGCACTGCATTCTTCACTGCAGCTCCCGGCAACACCGTATTGAAATTTTCCAGCCGCTTTATGCGCTCAAGATCCAGCCGTCGACGATCTCCCAACAGCGGTTTATGGGCCCGTAAAACAGCCGACCAGGGAGGCCCGTAGATCGTCGGCCCAAATAAGAAGGAGTCCCTCCCTGTCCGTTTCCCCCCGAAGAAACACTACACGACGGTCGCCTGAAAGGGTAACAATAACATGAAACACTAACGACGCTCGAGTAATGCGTCGTGCTTCTAGAATCGGAACAGCTGTATAAGTCATTCATGTGTATACGGAGCGTCATCGGCTTCTGTAGGAGTTCTAATTCAGAAAGCTTAATGTATTACCGCGACGTCGCTGGTGTTTCTCGATATTTTACAACTTGGATAATTAGAATGATTAGTCAATAAATTAGTGATTAGAATGTAATTTACTAAGCATACGGATCCTTTCGATCACTTGGGTGGACGATTAGGTGTAGTGCGTAGAAAAACGATAAAACAAATGGCATGAGTCATGCTAACATAAACGATAAGAATTTTTAAAAATAATAAAATTTTAGGATTACAAAGGTCAAGAAAGGTAAACAAAAATAGATAAGATATGATATTCTTTCAGCCAACTGGTTTGTCGCTGAGTTTTCTAGAGGACGCCACAAATCCAGACTTAGACACAAGCAAATAGACATAGAAAATGAGACAAACAGACAGACAGACGGACAGACAGACAGATAGACTAAGTAAGAGACAGTCAGAGACATACTGATCAAAAGAGAGACAGAGAGAGATAAAAAAAAGAACAGACAGACTGAGAGAGAGAGACACGGGTAAGTTTAGAGAAGGAATGAGAGAGTGACAAAGAGGAGAGAGAGAGAGATACAGGGAGAGAGTGCGACCTAGAGAGAGACTTAAAAGTGACAGAGAAAGAGAGAGAGAAAGCGATAGAAAGATATAGAGTTACAGAGATAGGTAGAGAGACAGACGAAGATATAGAGCGAGAGAAAGCTCTAGAAAGCGATAGAAAGAGACAGAAAGAGAGACATACAGTATGATAGGCCTAAATAGAGAGAGAGAGAGACAGACAGACAGACACACAGACAGAGAAAGCTAGAAGGACAGCTACAGAGACAGCAGAGCCGACCGAAGAGTAAACCAATCGGGCGACAGTTTAACCCGAGACTTTAAAACTTCCAGGAACCGTTTTCGACGCATAAAACGTGTTTATTGCCGGCAATAGCCGTCGACACAAGCTCGAGCAAATGCTCTCCACCAGATTGCATTCATCCGATTCCTCGCCTTTTCACCTTCCGCCGCAGCTCGACACGAATCGATAGCACTAATTACGATTATTGCTCGTTGTCCACCGCCGACAATCGAGCCTTCTGTATGAATTGTCAAGCGCCTTTTGTGTTCGTTCACGCATTCGACGTCTCAATATCCGAAGTCGTTTCGCAGCTGTTCTCGCGATGACTAGTATTTGTCGATACTCGTCTTTGCTGAGATTTCATCCGTTAGAGAGCCTGCTTTACAATATCCGTAAATTTCTTTATCTGTTTTTCTTGCTTTCTTTACCCTTCCTTCCTTTTTCCTTTACATCTAGCCCTCTCTATTCTTCCCAGACACTTCATTCTTCATCTTCATCTTGTTTCTTCTCCATTCCTCCCAGACACTTCATTCTTCATCTTCATCCTGTTTCTTCTCCATTCTTCCCAAACACTTCATTCTTCATCTTCATCTTGTTTCTTCTCCATTCTTCCCAGACACTTCATTCTTCATCTTCATCCTGTTTCTTCTCCATTCTTCACAGACACTTCATTCTTCATCTTCATCTTGTTTCTTCTCCATTCTTCCCAGACACTTCATTCTTCATCTTCATCCTGTTTCTTCTCCATTCTTCCCAGACACTTCATTCTTCATCTTCATCCTGTTTCTTCTCCATTCTTCACAGACACTTCATTCTTCATCTTCATCCTGTTTCTTCTCCATTCTTCACAGACACTTCATTCTTCATCTTCATCCTGTTTCTTCTCCATTCTTCCCAAACACTTCATTCTTCATCTTCATTTTGTTTCTTCTCCATTCTTCCCAGACACTTCATTCTTCATCTTCATCCTGTTTCTTCTCCATTCTTCACAGACACTTCATTCTTCATCTTCATCTTGTTTCTTCTCCATTCTTCCCAGACACTTCATTCTTCATCTTCATCCTGTTTCTTCTCCATTCTTCACAGACACTTCATTCTTCATCTTCATCCTGTTTCTTCTCCATTCTTCCCAGACACTTCATTCTTCATCTTCATTCTGTTTCTTCTCCATTCTTCCCAAACACTTCATTCTTCATCTTCATCTTGTTTCTTCTCCATTCTTCCCAAACACTTCATTCTTCATCTTCATCTTGTTTCTTCTCCATTCTTCCCAGACACTTATTCTTCATCTTCATCTTGTTTCTTCTCCATTCTTCCCGGACTCTTTCTTCATCTTCTTCATCTTGTTTTCTTCATCCTCTTCACCTCGTTCTCTCAATTCTTCCTGGACTCTTCATCCTCTTCATCTTTTTGTTTCTTCATCCTCTTCATCTCGCTCTCCATTATTCCCGAACTCTTTCTTCATCTTCTTCATCTTGTTTTCTTCTTCCTCTTCACCTAGTTCTTTCAATTCTTCCCGGACCCTTTCTTCATTCTCTTCATCTTGTTTTCTTCATCCTCTTCACCTCGTTCTCTCCATTCTTCCCAGACTCTCTTCATCCTCTCCACTCCGCTCTTCCAGAAACCCCGCCGGCGATACATCCACAAACGCGGTCTATTTGTAAATCACAAATCAACAGAACGGCTTTTGGCGTTTCGGCTAAAAGTGGATGCTGGTTTATCGACGCTCGTTGCGGACGGCAAGGGAACTACCGTTGTCGCAACACAGATCGACTGGCGAATTTATGGGTTGCCGGAGGTCCGGTCCAGACGCCGATGAAACCTACCGTTTGTTGCTGACCGGACGGTTGTGGCATTGAAGAATGGTCAGCGATTTACGGAACTACTTACGTCGTTGTATGCTATTGTGTGCACTTTTGCCAGATTTATACGCACAAAAGCAAGCGTATCAATCGTAGCTGCCGTGCACTTTTATGGGCGGTGTATGCGTGTAGCAGACGTGTCTGCCTGTCTGTCTGCTTATTTGTCTGTGTGTCTGTGTATCTCTGTCTGTTTCTGTGTGTCTGTGTGCCTGTGTGTCTGTGTGTCTCTTTGTGTGTCTGTGTCTGTCTTTCAGTCTGTCTGTCCTTCTGTCTGTCTGTCTGTTTGTCTGTCTGTCTATATGTATGTATGTCTATCTGTCTGTCTGTAGATATGTCTCTGTCTGTCTGTCTGCATATCTGTCTGTCTGCCTGCCTGTCTGTCTGTCTGTCTATATGTATGTATGTCTATCTGTCTGTCTGTATGTATGTCTATCTGTCTGTCTGTATGTATGTCTCTGTTTATCTGTCTGCATATCTGTCTGCCTGTCTATCTGTTTACACATCTGTCTGTCTGTCTCTATGACTGTACACATTTATGTGTACACATTTAAGGTGTGTGTGTGTGTGTGTTTGTGTCGGTATGCTTGATTTTATGTAGCACCATTCGGTGACTCTCAGGAATACTGTTTGAGTACTCTCGATGTTGTTGTTGATCCCGAAGAGAATGAGATGTTGGAATGAGATTGGAACTAATTGGGGCTGTAAGATTTTTTATTAAGACTTACAGGAAATAAGCTGAGTCCGTTTTTGTGACAATTATGATTATGTGTCTGTCTGTGTTTCTGTCTGTCTGTCTGTCTACACATCTCTATGTCTGTCTGTCTATATGTATGTGTGTATGTCTATCCGTCTGCCTGTATATATGTCTGTCTGGTTGTCTGGTTGTCTGTCTGTCTGTTTGTCTGTCTACACATCTGTCTGTCTGTCTATATGTATGTCTGTATATATGTCTGTCTGTTTGTCTGTCTGTCTGTCTACACATCTGTATGTCTGTCTATATGTGTGTATGTGTGTCTATTTGTCTGTCTGTATATATGTCTCTGTTTGTCTGTCTGTCTGTCTGCCTATCTATCTGTCTACACATCTGCCTGTCTGTCTACATGTATGTATGTGTGTCTATCTGTCTGTCTGTCTGTCTATATATATATATCTGTCTGTCTGTATATATGTCTGTCTGTATGCCTGTCTGTCTGTCTGTCTATTTGTGTCTCTGCCTCGGTATCTTTCAGTATCTCTGTATGTATCTCGGGCGTTAAGTCGTTCGTTCAAAGCCCCTAAATGCACAGATCGCCTGCTGGAGTAAAGGCGCTATATGAATCGGTTGTTGCAATACAGACGTCGATATCTTTAATGTTTTTCTTAGAAGGACATCAGGGGCCAATAACTTTAAGTGGAGTCCGGTAAACACCACAAAGAGACGAATAAGTCTTTGTTCCTTCTGTCTGTCTGTTTGTATTCGTGCGTCTGTGTCAGGTATGTGTTTGTCTCTCTGTGTGTCGCTGGCTGTCTGTCTATGTGTCTTTGTTTCTGTGTATATCTGTGCAAGTATGTGCCTATCTCTGTTTGTCTGCGCCTACAGTACAATACAATACAAAACAATACAATGCAAAACAATGCAAAACAATACAATACAATACAATGCAAAGCAATACAATACAATACAATGTAATACAATGCAATGTAATACAATACAATGCAATGCAATACAAAACAATACAATATAATACAATGCAAAACAATACAATAGAATATAATGCAATATAATAGAATGAAATACAATGCAATACAATACAATGCAAAACAATGCAATGCAGTACAATACATTGCAATACAATACAATACAATACAATGCAATACAATACAATGCAATACAATGCAATACAATACAATGCAATACAATGCAAAACAATGCAACACAATGCAAAACAATACAATACAATACAATGCAAAGCAATACAATACAATACAATGTAATACAATGCAAAGCAATACAATGCAAAACAATGCAACACAATGCAAAACAATACAATACAATACAATGCAAAGCAATACAATACAATACAATGTAATACAATGCAAAGCAATACAATGCAAAACAATGCAATACAATGCAAAACATTACAATACAATGCAATACAATACAATACAATACAATGCAATACAATGCAATACAATACAATACAATGCAATACAATGCAAGACAATACAATGCAAGACAATACAATGCAATAAAATACCATGCAATGCAATGCAATACAATACAATACAATGCAATACAATGCAAGACAATACAATGCAAGACAATGCAATACAATACAATACAATGCAAAGCAATACAATACAATACAATGTAATACAATGCAATACAATACAATACAATGCAATACAATGCAAAACAATACAATACAATGCAAAACAATGCAATACAATACAATGCAAAACATTACAATACAATACAACGCGACACAATGCAATGAAATGCAATACAATACAATGCAAAGCAATGCAATACAATACAATGCAAAACATTACAATACAATACAACGCGACACAATGCAATGAAATGCAATACAATACAATGCAATAAATTTGTAATCATATAAAATATTTATGTAGTAACTGCATATAATACAATACAATGCGATACAGTGGAATACAATACAATACAATAAATTTGTACTCATATTAGATATTTACGTAGTAAATATATATTATGTGTTGCCTATGGCGAAATGCGCTGTAAGTGCCATACTAATTATCCGAGTTCGTTTCTCGCTTTTCCTCTGTGACTCTCTGTATCACTGTCTGTTTGTCTGCCTCTGTGTCAGTCTGTCTCGCTCTTAATTTCTGTCTTTCTTTGTTTTTCTTTCCTCAGTCTAGGCAATTGTTCTTGGCAATTGATCAAATCAATCTGGACCTTTATATAGCGCCTTTGAGTTGGGTTTCTGCGAATGGTGCAAACAATGGCGGCTTCTAAAACTGTGATCTCTGCTTCGTCGTTCTTCATTCAAATTAAGTAAACATCTACATTCATAGGCAGAATTATTGCGCTATATAAATATTTCTGCTTATGTAGCGCGGTGGTGTATTCGGTTGGGCACGTGGTCTATTATCCAATGATTGTGGTTTCCAGCTTGCTGAGTGGACTCCGTGTAACGACCGTGAGCAAGTTGTTTCCGCGCCTAAGATTCAGATGTACTGTTATTTAAGCACTATGAGTATAACTGAATATTATTTTTGCATTTATTTACAGATAAATAATTTATATAATATTCGAAATAAATCTTTTACATTACCTCGCAATACATTACATTACAGTCTTCGTACTAGTAGTACTAGTAGTATTACTAGTAGTAATAGTAATATTACTATTACAATATAGTAATAGTAATATTATTAGCAGTAGCAGTATCGTTATAATTAGCAGTAGCACTATTGTTATAATTATAACTATAATAATAATAATAAAAATAATAATAATAATAATAAATATTATTATTATTATTATTATTATTATTATTATTATTATTATTATTATTATGACATGACGTGACATGACATGACAGGGACTGGGTAGCAAATGCAAAAATACAGAGGCAGAGAGAGACACTGACAAACACCGATAGACAGACACAGTCAACGAAACAGACGAGCAGAGACAGCCAGAAGGACACACAGTTGAACATACACAGTAAGAGACGCAAACAAGACGCGTATAAGCAAAGACACACACAGACACTCAGAAGAACAGTCAGTGAGGTGAGTTGTTGTTCGCCTCCGTTTATCTACGGTAGCGGCGTTTCCTTGGCAACGTGGTCTTTAATTTGAGTGCCAGATCAATTAGCGTTGCCATGGTGGCGCCTTGGCTACGGAATGAAACCGCCGGGCTGCGCCATGCTGGGCGCCATTGACTTGGGGTAAATGGGGTGACGATGACTGGCGAGATGGAGAAACGGATAGAGGAGTCGCAATGACTATTAATGGAGCAATTATGGGTGGGGTTGATGAATTCGCGACATTATTATTACCGTAATTCGTCATTTTGATGACGATGACGAAGATAACGAAACAGAAGATTAAAACGACGACAACGATAATGTTATTGATGATGATAATGACCATGATGTAAAAATAACTATTATGAAAATTAATAATAATAATAATCGTTTAATATTACTATTTTTAAGTTTCCTTTTTAATCCCTGACAGATATGATTCTCTGCTATGGATTCAGAACAGAGCAATTTGAAACAATACATTATTAATTAATTAATTTATTTATTATTAGTAGTAGTAGTAATAGTAGTAGTAGCAATGGTAGTAGTAGTAGTAGTAGTAGTAGTAGTAGTAGCATTAGTATCGTCATCGTAATTTGTTGTTGTTGCTATTATTATTATTATTACTTTTATTATTATTATTATTATTATTATTATTATTATTATTATTATTATTATTATTACCACCACCACCACCACTACTACTACTACTACGACTACTACTATTCGTCGTTATTATCATCATCGTCGTCGTCACACCTGTCTACCAATAGGATGTAACTTGTCAGATCAATCAGAGCTGATCCGCTCTTAATGATCGCTAATTCCTCTATGACAAGACCACCCACCCGGCTTGAACACACCTGTCACCTCCCCATTCCTCTGAGAAGTTCAAGGTCAGATCACCGTTTACAGATAGACAGACAGACACACAGACAGGCAGGCAGGCAGGCAGACAGACAACAGGCAGACAGACAGACACAGAGCTTTTCCTATCGAAGACGAACCGTCAAACACTTCAAAATATTACAACAATATCCATATCATATATACAATTATATACATAGAGTTACTAATGTGTAAATATCTTTGCAAAAACAAATTATATATTTTACATAATTATTTGACATGGCCCAACAGCAACAAACCTCTCGTAGGGGAGAATGTGAGGCCCGCAGTAAATGTCAGTGTCAATAAACATTTGGCTGGAGTACATATCATCGGAGTAGACATCGCATGATGACGTGCTTGTTTGGATATATTATACTGACATACGACGGATCAACGTCACGCCGCGTTGACCCGAATTATGCAGATAATCCATGGATCGTTGGTGTTTCAATCACTAGATTTGACGATGGATTATATATGTATGAACGTATGTATGATTGTATGTATATGTGTATGTGTAAATATATGTAAATATGTACGCACGTGTTTGTGTATGGTGGTAAGTAAGTAAGTAAAGTATGTATTTATGTTGTTTGTGTATGCATGTATGTATGCATGTACTTATGTATGTACGTATGTATGTTTGTCTGGACATGTATGTATGTACGCATGTATGAGCGTATACATGTTTGTATATGTACGTATGTACGTACGTATGTATGTTCGTATATATGTATGTATGTTTGTATATGTATGCGTGTGTGTATGTATGCATGCATGCATGTACGTATGTATGTATGTATGTGTATGTATGTATGTATATGTATGTATGTATGTACGTACGTATGTATGTTCGTATATATGTATGTATGTATGTTTGTATATGTATGCGTGTGTGTATGTATGCATGCATGCATGTACGTATGTATGTATGTATGTGTATGTATGTATGCATGTGCATGTATGTATGTATGTGTTTATGTATACATGTGTGTATGTATCTGAATATTTGTATAGCGCCTCTAGAAAGGTCTGAAAGGCGCTACTGAGGGTTGGGCGAGGCTCTCATGTCGTCTGTAGAGCACTCAATCCATCGCTGAAGGGAAGGAAGTGGTCCGGCCGAGAAACCGGAAATGAAATTGATGGACCGTGACAGGCGGAAACGCCTCCAGGTATCCGAATCGGATTTCCTTGTCTCTGTGTTATTTTCTAAACATTTTCTAGTCGCAATCGAAGACTCTAGGAAATTGTGTGTCGATGTCACTTGAACGCTAATCTAATCTGATTTTTCAATCTATTTCTAATCTATCTAATCTAATCTTATCTAATCCAATTCAATCCAATCCAATCTGGTCTATGCCCTGCTATTCTACGCTAAGCTCGTCCAATCCAATCTAATCTTATATGAGAACTTATAAAGCGCTACCGTTATAATCCCCAGAACATAAGTCAGTTGTGCTACTAAGCAAAATCACTGTGCAAGCCAAATCCAAGGATGAGTCTGGGTCGAAAAGCCAAAAAGGAATCTGAGAAGACATCGAAGAAACGAGTCTAGGAATAGATGAGTTTCTAGTCGAGACCTGAAGTCCAAAACAGACTTTGTAGAGCTAGTGTTTGCCGGAAGAGACTTCCAGAGTCCAGTACCAGCATCAGAAAAGACATCAAAGGAAAATCCAATCTAATCTTATCTTGAGACTTCTATAGCGCCGTTATCGTAATGCACAGGGCATCAATCGATGATCGTTCTAATCGTCTGGTCAGACCATTCGAGATCGCAGTGGTTGGAACCTCCAAGGTCGTCACTGCGATAAGAATGCTTCCTTGAATTCACTCTACTCCGAAGCCAGATGTTTTTCTGCGATAGGCTTTTGTCCCAGGGCAATGGAACGCGTTCAAAGCTTGACAAATTGCCACCAGATGTAAATAGCCCAGGCTTTCTCTCGTTGCCTAGCAATGGATTGCCCAATCTTCTGCATGTGGCGTTTTGTTTATCGCCCCCGACTTCTATAGCGCCGTCGAGAAAACGAAAGGAATCTCAAAGGGATCGGGATTCGAACTCGTCTGTTGATTTCAGATCGCTCTATTTAACGTCGGTTCTTAAATCATTGCGCCACTGGCCATCGCTTGAGGCAGCACATTCGTTTTAAGATCCACTCGATTGCACCGCATGCCGTCTCTTGGGCTACTCGAAGTAATGGTTGATTACACAGTAATGTGGTCATAACTAATCCTCTCTCAAAGGCTCTACATAAATCTACTAACGAAATACAATACAGTGCAATAAAAATGCAATACAAAAATACAATACAATACAACACTGTAAAGACATTTAAACTTTCATACATATATACACACACAAAGAAATGCATACATGTATACATACATACATACATACACACATAGAGTACACATATATACTTACATAAATGCATGCATATACTTACATACATTCATACCTACACGCATACATTTATATCTACATGTATACATACACACGAATACGTACATTCATACATGCATACGTAGATACATATACACATTCATACATATATACATACTACATACATACATGCATGCATTGATGCATAGTATTGCCTACATACACTCAAACGCATACAAGCATGCATGCATGCATACATACACTGTTGCGAGGGCGCGTATGTAGGGGAAGGTTGGCTGGGTCTGAAGGTGACACGTGCTCATGCAACAGTCTGTTGAAGGAGAAAAGATCGAGAGGGAAGTTGCTTGCGTCCCAAGATGGCATGCCATTGCATCTGTCTGTTGACGGAGTGTTTGAAGGTGTGTTTTGGAGGGAGTTTTAAGACTATGTTGATGGAAAGTATTATGTTGGTTTGTGCTGTGAGTTGGGTGGGACCTTTGGTAGCGAGTTTTCATATGAAACGTGTCAAATAACCGTTGAAACCGTGTGAGCTGAGTTGTCGCCGAAACACGTTTTCCGACTAGTAAAAACACATACATGCATGCATACATACATACGAACATACATACATACGCACATACATACATACATACATACATACATACATGCATACACACATGCATACATACATACATACACACATACATACATACATGCATACATGCATACATACATGCATGCATGCATACATACATACATGCATGTATGCATACATACATAGATACATACATACATGCATGCATGCATACATACATACATACATACATACATGCATGCATGCATACATACATACATACATACATGCATGCATGCATACATACATACATGCATGTATGCATACATACATACATAGATACATACATACATGCATGCATACATACATACATACATACATACATACATACATACATACATACATACATACATGCATACACACATACATACATACATGCATACATACATACACGCATACGCACACATACATATATGCATGCATGCATACATACATACATACATGCATACACACACATACATATGCCTACATGTCCCTGTCCGTTTTGTTGAGTATCCAGAGTTCTTAAGATGTGACACCTCCTCGTGTCTAAGTATTTTGGAACCGCGTCGTTCAGGATTTATAAGGTCATTTTGCGGATGTCCGCCGAAAGGTGATAAAAACAATCGCCAAAGAAACCACTCCTCGCCATTAATGTCTTCTCAGCGCAGTAACTACTGTTGCCAGAACTTAAGCTAATGTTGCCAAGCATATTGGCACCAGCTTTGCTTGGTGTCAAAGGTCATTGCGCTGGTCCGTGAACGCTGTGGTGCGGCACGTTAGTCTATTGGTAACTGGTTTGGTCAATGATCGTGCGGTTGCGGGTTCGACTCCGTGTAACGACCCCGGGCAAGTTGTTTGCGCACACCGTGCCTCTGTCTCCAAGCAGTAGAATTTGGTGCCAGCGTAATCTGAGAAGTAACGGCAAGTCCTGCCATGCAGTGGCCCCGTGTTCTGCACATTGGGATTCATCCATTGCCGGCTCAAGGGCCAAGAAAAGGAAATGAGAGCCTCATCTGTGTCTCTCTTGTGGGATATTGGATACTTTACTTTACATAAGCTGGGAAGTAAACAGCAAGTCCTGCGATGCACTGGCCCCGTGTTCTGGACCTTTGGATGCGTCCATTGATGGCTTAAGGGCCAACACAAGGAAATGAGAGCCTCACCTACGTTTCACTTGTGAGATATTGGATACTTGACCTTTGTGAATTTTGGAAAACGTGGTTGTAATAGCTGATATCCGATCAGTTTAATCGGCAGATGACCACGGTCAAGCAGGATGTCTGCCACCAATGGCAAAGCGGAGCTGGTCAGTGCAAAAAGTGACCACTGCTGGAGAAAGATGGTGGCTTGGTGTACTCCAGGACTCATCTGTATGCTTGCTGTCAATGTAAAACGGAAACTGGTCATAGCAAGTTTTAAGCATTGCTATAGAAAGAGAGGATGCCTTAATCGTAATCGTAATCGTAACTGCGAATTTGTATAGCACCTTTTCAAGAAACTACTCAGAATTACTCCAGACCTGATAAAGCAAGACCACGATCAAATAGAGTGGTTTATTGAAGAAGGTCGTGTTTGAACTGGACCACTCATTTATTTCACCCTTCAATAGCTCTCATTGTCCTCTTTGGGGTCGAGAGCCAGACATTCAGTAACTCAAAATGTAGAGTGACTGGTTGCAGGTCACAGATGTTTTTCTGTCAGTTTTCTGGCCGCAATAGCGTGCCCTGCTGCGAGACATACACAGTTTCAACTTGTGCGCTAACGCCAATGGATTGTCTTTGCAGAACGGTCTTTGTAGGTGATTCCAGGTGCTAACCGAAGCCAACCAAGCGGTTGAATAGTTTTAAAGGGTCTTGGGAATGCATCATTTAGACACACATCGTTACCTCTCACCTCTCTTTACAGGTGATCTGCTACTGAGAAAGGTCGTATTTCAATGACATCAGTCCTAAAGTTGTTGCCTCTTCCAATAACTTGTTGAATCTATCAATCATATCGAGTCCAGATAATTACCTTTCTCTTCTCCTCTTGCCTTCCATTGGCTACACATCACTAAATACCCTGACCTAAGTACACATGTATATCTTCCCAGCTGACCCATTTGTCACAGATATTCACTCACGGCCTCTGACAAGAACTTCCTGAACAAAACTCCGCTTGCAATCCTTCTTCCATTTGACTTATGACGATGTACTGAATGCTCTTGGAGAGACGCTGCGTTCTACCGATGCAATGCTTACCAGGGAGAGTTGTTGAGTTCTTCCAATTATCTCGTTCTATACCCGTTTGCGCATAAATTAAAGGAACTCGTTGAACATTAATAATTTCTTAGCTGAAACATTGAACTCCGACCTCTCCGAATTGACAACCTTGACTGAATACATTGCATTCTCGTCCAACCGATAATGATCTTGTACTGTAGTTTCGCCTTGAAGCGACCAACAATGAAATGTTTTATGATAAGATTAATTGTTCCGATGTTATTGTCACGTGTGGCTTGGGCTTCTTGCCCCCTCGCGCCACTTTTGGTTATTTGCCCTTCCGTTGTAAACTTCTGAAAATACTTCTGAAAATGTGTAAGTATATGTAACTATATACGTATCTATATGTGTATATGTATCTATGTCAGAATGTATATAAGCTTGTGCATGTATGTATGTATATATACATGTATGCGGGTAGTTGTGTATGTATATATGTATGTAAGTATCTATGTGTGCATGCATGTGTTTTTGTAAGCATGTGTGTATGTATGTATGTGTATGCATGTATGTATGTATGTATATATGTATGTAAGTATCTATGTATGCATGTAAGTGTTTTTGTATGTAGTGTGTATGTATGTATGTGTGTATGCATGTATGTATACCCACGCCGGATTGGGGCCGAACCCGTCCCTGCCCACGGCGAGTGTTGGGACCCGAATCCGTCCCTTCCGAAGGCGAACGCTAATCGCCCTGTCACGAAGCACATGCTAGCGTTGACCTAAAATTTACAGCCTTTCGCGTTTGTACTTAGTCGCATGCTTTCCATCGTCCGTCCGTCCGTCCAACTTAAAACTCACTCTGATGAATTGGCGTCAGTCGCTCGGCGTCGAAGGCCAGTCACGACCCGACCGTCAGTCGGATCTGTGGACTGAAGCGGGACGGACGGAGACAAAACGGCTGTTTATAATCAAGAGCCGAGCGCACGGAACAATACGTTATGCCGCAGCGATCGTTTCAACCGACCATCTTGTCGTCCGTTGTCGTTAGGCTTAAAATAAACGAGAGTCGATCGAGACAAATGGGCCTTTGTACGCATAAACCTGTTTCCACGAATCTCGCTAACACAGGCGCTCGTCCACTGTTTAAGCTGACGCGAGGGTCTGTACTGGTCCTGAACGCTACGGTGTTTGCCGATGCAGGGAATCCGGAGAACCAGTTGAATTGCGGGTGCGAAGCAGAGAGACAGTGGAACTGGTTATTTTGATCCGGAGTAGGTTACCACCTGGAGTAGAATTCTAGGTAATCAGTGGAACGGCGACGTCTAGAGTCGGGAATCGGTGTAAATCTAAAATCTGGAGTATTGAACCGACGGGACTTTACAAGCTAAAGTTAGAATTTGAAATCACTGGTTTCCTATTTGCCGTTATACCTCGATTGCTTTTATATCTAGATTTTTAAAACTTTTTGATTTTTGATTTTTAGATTTTGTATATACTGTAGGGTATGCTGTGCAGGATATTTTAATCAGCATTTGTATTAGATTGTGTAGATGAGTAGATGAGATAAGATGTAGATGAAATAATTTCGATGCGAATCCAATTTCATTGTAGTTGCCTCCACATATTCTGATACAGTCCCCCGAAGCATCGCCGGCGTGGGTCCCTTGACTTCCGGTACCGCTATCCTCACGTGACATCACGGAAATGGCTCCGGGAAGCCTGGCCATCTTACGACTGGTGATTGTGAGCGTAAGCGTCTTTGACTGGAGCCGCCAAATGGCGTTGAATCCTCGCTTCGTCTACGTCGTCCAGGAGGAAATCCTGAACGGAACGCAGATCGGAAATATTCCTAACGACCTCAAACTCGACATCCGGTACAGCCCAGAAGTGCTTCGGACGCTGCGCTACCGCTTCCTTACACCACCTCCGAGCTCAATAGCCATCGAAGAGACGACCGGTAAGATTGTGACGCGCGGAAGACTGGACCGCGAGACCCTGTGCCCTCACGAACCTGTCTGTCTGATCCACGAGGATGTAGCGATCCAGCCGGTTCAGTTCTTCCAGATCATCAAAGTCACGATCAACATCACGGACGTCAACGACAACCGACCCGAGTTCAGTCCGGCGCAGCTCGTCCACGAAATGATCGAGTCATCGTTGCTAGGGACTACGGTTGTCATACCAACGGCCAGGGATGCAGACACGCCCCCTCTATCCGTCCAGGGGTACAAGATCATAGTCTCCGATCCGGAAGACGACAAGATGCAGCTGCGGTCCCAGACGAAACTCGACGGTTCGATCGAAGTCAAGCTCGTGCTCGTTCGACCCCTCGACCGCGAAACCAGGGACCTTCACCGGTTCAAGGTCGTCGCCTACGACGGTGGGGACCCGGCGCGCAACGGGTCCCTCGAGATCTCGATTGTCGTGCTGGATGCCAACGACAACAGCCCAGTGTTCGAGCACATCTCCTACGAGGCTAAGGTCGCCGAGAATGTCCCTTTGTTCACAACCATCACCCGGGTCGTTGCCCATGACAACGACATCGGCCTGAACGGCGAGGTGACGTACGGCTTCAGTCCCAGCACCCGCAAGATGTTCGCGGATGTCTTTGCCATCAACAACCGCAGCGGCGAGATCTACGTCATCGGTGATGTCGACCACGAGCAACTACCACACGTCTGCCACCTGATCGTCACGGCCCTCGATCGAGGTCCAGACGCCCTGCCCTCGGAGACCACGGTCATGGTCAAGGTCGAGGACCTGAACGACAACGAACCCCATCTGACTGTCAACACCCTTTACGATTCCGACACGGATGTGGCCCAGGTCACGGAGAACGAAAACGTCGGGGCGTTCGTCGGGCACGTGATTGGGCGTGACCCCGACAAGGGTCAGAATGGAAGGTTCAACTGCAGCGTCGATGATGCGAGGTTCAAGCTGCGCCGGATGTACAACGAGGAGTACCACATCGTCACGGCAGCGCCGATGGACCGTGAACGAATTTCGAGGTAACGTTTCGCTTCAGTGAATTCAGTTGTTTGTGATTGATTCGTCGGCTCTCTGGAATTGGCTTGAATTAACAATGATTTATAATAAAAATAATAATAATAATAATAATAATACTGCTACTACTACTACCGTTACCACTACTACAACTACTGCTACAACTATTTCTATTACTAGTTATTATTATTATTCAATCTTCCTTTAACTATGTGTACTGTTTCAATCGACACGTGTTCTCGTGTTACCGTAAGTCGCTCTTGCTTGGTTCAATTAGATTTCTGTTTACACAACGCCTTCCGGAGTTTTTGGAAGACTTTATACACATGTTTTGTTATGGGGCATAACATTATTATATTTATTCTCATTATTATTTATTTATTTATCTATTTATTTAAACCAGCGTAGCTTATTCCAAGGCGAGAGATACAAATTTACTAATTGCTGAACCTGACAACTTGAGCCGAATAATAAAACCAGCTTCAGAGGTTATGACAATTCTTTCACCTAATTACCTATTTAGCTGATTAATTGCAGGTACATGATAACGCTCGTCTGCCAGGATGGTGGCCACCCGTCCCTAGTCTCAGCTAAGGTTCTAACGGTAGATGTCCTTGATGTCAATGATAATCCCCCAAGGTTTTCCCACCAGATCTACTCGGCTGAAATCATCGAGAACAACCACATAGGGGCCACCGTTCTCCAGGTCAGCGCCTCTGACCCCGATGCCGGCGAGAACGCCGCCATCACGTACAACCTGACCGGAAATGGAAGCTCCTACTTCCGGCTCGACAACGCAACCGGAAGTCTGTCGGCGAACGTCCGGCTTGATCACGAAACGCTGAAGGAAATCCGGCTCAAGGTATTCGCCTTCGACGGGGGTAAGCCTTGCCTCAACGCGTCCGCAGTTGTTATAGTCCGGATCTTGGACGCCAACGACGAGAAACCGGAGTTCACCGAGTCCACCTACGCTCTCCGAGTCTTCGAAAACCGATCGCCCGGAACGGAGATTGGAACCATCACTGCGGTGGACCGTGACGAGTTTCCGCACAACCAGTTCCACTACCAGCTCCAGTCGAGCGAAGAAGCAACGCTCGACACGTTCGCGGTCGATCGCTCAACCGGAACCATCGTCACGAAAGCGGAACTGGATCGCGAGGAGAAGTCAGTCTACCGGATGTTGGTTGTCGCGAGGGACAACAGCGTCCAGGCTTTTGCTAGTACCGCGACGGTCACGGTCCAGGTAATCGACGTCAACGATAACGTTCCGAGATTCCTCTTCCCAACGATGCATAACGGGACCGTCGTGCTCCACGATCCGGTCAAACGGGGCCAGGCGATCGCTACTCTCGTCTGCAAGGACCCCGACTCGGGTCGCTACGCCGAGGTGGTCTTCGCCATCACGATGGGTAACGAGTACAACCTGTTCAGCGTCAACCCTAAGACGGGGGTAATTTCGGCGACGGACGATATTCCTGCTCCGGAGGCCGACAATCGAACGTTCTCGCTGACTGTGATGGCCACGGACCGTGGTGAGGTCCCTCTCCGGTCCTTCGCCAGTCTGAGCATCGTCGTCAAGAAGAATGATCCGTTGTCCCACCTTCGTCGCGGGTTCCTCTTCGGCGCCGTCATCTTCAGCGAGCAGAACCTCAACGCAGTCGTCGCAGTCTGCGCCACATCCGGTCTCGTGATCATACTCCTCGTGGCCGCCATCATCGTCGTCGGCTGCCGACAACGTCCTTCCGGTTCGGGGACCACCTACCCACAGCCCGATCGAATGCAGGCGATTCGAGAGGAGGACCTCGTGCTCGGTTTGACGGACAGTCCTGGGAGCAAGTCCAGTGCGATGCTCATTTCGACTTCATCCGAGGGTCCGGGAAAGTTCTTCGGGTCTCCGCAACACCCCGCTGCCCGCTCGGGTCCTGTGAACGGCCTGGGAGTCGGGACGGTTGGAATGGGAACCCCCGTTGGGGGGTGTGGAAGGATGAACGGCTCAAAAGCAATCGAAGTTCGGCTTCTGGATAACGGATTGACGAGAAGTCAGACGATCCAATACTCGTGATATGAATACTGTTAATTTCATTAGTACTATTATCGTCGTTATTCATTCAAATCCAGTTCGCAGGTAAACATTTAATTGTTCTACATAATTAACACTATCATTTAATTATTACTAATTTTATTATATTTATTAATTATCGTCGTTATTCATTGCATCCCAATTCATAGGTAAACAAGCAATGCCGAAATCAAGGCCAATACCAATACCAAGGCCAATGGCAATCGTAGCTACATAGTAATGTCAATACCAAGGCCAATACCAAGGCCAATACCAAGGCCAATACCAAGGCCAATACCAAGGCCAATACCAAGGCCAATACCAAGGCCAATACCAAGGCCAATACCAAGGCCAATACCAGTACCAAGGCCAGTGGCAATCGTAACTACATAGTAATGCCAATACCAAGGCCAGTATCGAGGCATCACAGTGTCGAGGCCAGTGACTCGACCAATCACAATACTAAGACCAAATGTGAAAAATCACCATACTAATAAATCTAATGGTAAATATGCTGCAAATAATTATATTTTACATCTGACGTCACGAACAATAATTTGCAAGATGTTCTTCCCGTTTTACAAAAATCTCGTCCAGATAATAAATAAAACTGAAATCTTATTTCGTTAAATAAAATTAAAATCTTATTTCTGTAAAAAGTAAAACCTTATTTCAATTAACATAAATCTTATCTAGTGACTTCTATGGCGTCATTATCAGCATGCCAGAAACATCAATCAATGGCCGCTTCAAGTGAAATTGTAATTAAAAAATCAAGTACTGTAATAAAGCGTGAAACAGATGAGTCTTAAGTTTATACAAAGCAGTTTACCGTCGAAAAACATCAAATAAAGACCTTAAGGATATCAAAGAAGAATTATTTTTAGAAAATAATTATGCGACAACTCCTGTTGCTTGGGTATAAAAATGCAGCCTCAAACCTAGGAATATTAAACACGTGAGGTCTGACGACGCCAGTCATTCTTGCTAGTCCCTTCCTCCACCAAACTAGGGATGTCCTTCCTTCTAACCAACCTAGTCAGGTTCTTCCTTCTACCCAGCTTGTCGAGGTCCTTCAGCCTCGCCTGACAATGCTACTCTCTTTTCAACCGGTCCAGGCCTTCCCTGGGCAGCACGGATTCCTTCTGTTCTGTAGTTTCTGCATCGGCCTTTCACTCAAAACTGTAAACATTCCTCTTTCACAGATCCTATTTTGACTCCCCTTCTTCCTCTTATCTCTCTTTCCGCTCCAATCCCAAACATCACCCACCTGCCAGCCACGATGTCTCTCTGCCTGACTTTTGGATCTTGACCTGGAACCGAACACTTTTGCCTATCGATTTTGTTTTGGCTGAGCGCCTGTGAATAAGCTGGTCCCCGTGACGTGGCTTTCGTTGGGCGCTATAGAAATCTCGGAATTACGATTACGATAGCCAGAGCCGTATTGTAACAGCACAAAAATCTGCCACCAGTATTAAACGCGGCTTCGTCCCTCGCGTGCAATTCCGGTTCCTTTGAACATCTGTTCGCTTACGATTGTGATATACTGACAAATGTACTGATCGATGTTTTGTTGACTCATCTATCGATCGATCGAACTGTTTGATCATTGATGCGGCGGGAAGAAAAGTGATTGCTATGCTAATCGATCAGTCGAATTTTTTCTGATAAGAAACTTCATGTGATCAAGCAATTGATTGATTAGGCGGCTGAATTTAGGAGCCATGGGTTCATTGATATAATTAAGACTCGTTTGCTTCTGCTTGATAATTACCCAGCCTAGCCTTCTCCAACAGATTAGGCTTACTATATTGGACTACGGTTACACTGAAGGCGGTCATCGATTTATGCCTAGAACAGTACGATTACGATACCATCGAAGTAAATCGATTAGATAAGATAAGATAGATTGGATTGATTTGGATTAGATTATAGTAGATTGATTATGTTAGATTGGATTGGATTCGACTGGATTGGATTGGATTAGAACAGACACGCGTTCCCTACTGAGTAATAAATTGACTTTCTGGCTGAGTCAACGATGCGTTTAAAGAAGAGCAAGAAAATGCAGTAAAACGCGGAGAAACACAAAGACAAACACACAGACAAAATAGAAACAGAGCGATACAGGCAAGAGGAGAGACAGGGAGCAAAGCAGAGACAGAATAAAGAATCAAGACACAAATAAAAACAGACAGATACAGAGAGAGCCAGTGAAAGATACAGAGAGAGAGAGGCAGCAACAGAAATCGAAAAAGAGACAGAACGAGATATAAACCTACAACCGAACACAGAAAGAGATACAGAGACACAAAGACAGATGCAGAGGAAGAGAGACAAGGACAGAGACAGGGAGACGCAAAGACAGATGCACAGAAGATAGAAAAAGACAGAAATACATAGACGGATGTAGAGGAGAGAGAAAAAGACACAAACAGAGGGCCAGAGACAGACACAAAGACAGATGCAGAAGAAGAGACACAAAGACAGAGACACAAAGACAGATACAGAGTCGTCAAGATAAAGACAGAAACACAGACAGATACAAAGACAGAGAGACATACACAGAAACATACAGGCACAGAGACAGAGGCAGAGGTAGAGAGAGAGAGAGAGAAAGAAGAGAGACAAAGACAGAGACACAAAGACAGATACAGAGTCGTCAAGATAAAGACAGAAACACAGACAGATACAAAGGCAAAGAGACATACACAGAAACATACAGGCACAGAGACAGAGGCAGAGGTAGAGAGAGAGAGAAACGAAGTCAGAGACGAATCGACAGCCACAGTCACAGAAT
Organism: Norana najaformis; assembly: GCA_964023275.1. Lineage (NCBI taxonomy): Eukaryota > Metazoa > Annelida > Clitellata > Crassiclitellata > Hormogastridae > Norana > Norana najaformis. Next base: position 33,925,910 of record OZ029919.1, on the reverse strand, counting down.
GAGACGCAGAATGACAAACAGACAGACACCGTCGACGCGATCAATAAGCGTTGACTGTCTAAATCTTGGTCCGAGCGCCATTAGGTATTCGACGAAGCGAACAAGACTTCAACAGTTTGTCGGAAAACCCATTAACTAGACTGGAACCAAAAGCATCACGTTTGCATCTCTCTGAGGAATTTCTCCTGAAGAGGCGCTATAGAAATTTGCGATTACTATTACAATTACTCTGTAATAAATGCAGTTGTTTAGGTCCTTCATCACTAGAAAATATTATAAAACTACTCAAAATTTAAGTAAACTTTAACGTGCAACTAAATGCTCGTATTTTAGACACTATAGGTAAAATTCTTCACTTCGCATTTTTTTTACTTATGCATAAATTTTTATGAAATAAGAAATAAAATTACTCTCGCAACCTTGATTTACCTTACCTTAAACCTACATTTCATTACCTTTCATTACTTTTCCTTACCTTACCTTACCCTACCTCACCTTGCCTTGTCTTGCCTTCCTTATCTTACCTTACCTTAACCTTACCTTACCTTGCCAAGTTTTTATTACGAAGAGCTTATTATATTCTTACTCCTCTCCCACAAATCCTATCCTGATTCTTCCTCTTCCCCTTGTCTTTCTTTCCGGTTCAATTCCAAACACCATCCACCTTAGCCGTCTGACCGCCCGACTTTTGGATCTTGACCTGGAACAGAACCCTTCCTGCCTATCGATTTTGTTTTGACTGAGCGCCTGTGAATAAGCTGGTTCCCGCGACTTAGCTTTCGTTGGGCGCCGTAGAAATCTTGATCTCACCGTTACGATTACGTGTATTATTTCTTGCAGCTGAAACACTTGACGAATTCTTCGATGGAAAGATGCCAAAGAACAATTACAGGAATGACACAGATCGCAAGGAATGACAGACAGTTATCATTATACAACGAAAATTGTCGGCAAAGGGAGTCTTATAATAATAACTTTAGATGCGTGGGGGCATGGTCCGGCTGAGTGTATGTGTTGATGAACGTTGACGCTAACTGGCGAATAATATGAGAGCAAGAAAATCTGTTGTTTAGAAGAGGTCGAATATGTTGGGGTGAAGTTATCAAAAACGGGGCAGTTTATGGCAAATGCCTTCATGGTCCGTAGCTAATGGGGCAATTTTCCTAGAAGAAACATTCTGCCCAACTGGAGAGCGGTCAGTGAGCGCGGAAGAGACTGGTATGATTGGATACACGAGATAAAATTGGGGATAAGTCAAGTTCAAGAGCGGATGCCAAGATCTTGTGATGTTTGCATAGTGTGTGTGTGCGTTCTTGTACTTCGTGACATGTCGTATGTCTGTCTGTCTCTTTATCTCTCTCTCTCTATGTGTACCTTTCTGCATGTCTGTCTGTCTCTTTGTCTCTCTCTCTCTATGTGTACCTTTTGTCAGTCTATGTGTCTCTCAATCCCATTATGTATTGTTATGTCTGCGTTTACCTTATTCGGTGCCATTTCCTGGCTATCTTTCTACGTTTCTCGTTGTCGTTATTATTTGCCTCTGTCTGTCTGTCTGTCTGTCTGTTTGTATGTCTGTCTGTCTGTCTGCCTCTGTATCTACTCTTCTGTGTCTTTCGGTGTCTCTCTGAGACGTTCTGCCTGTGTTTGTTTGTTTATATGTGCCGCTTTTTCCTGCCTATATGTCTGTCGGTCTTATTAAACGCATTTGCCTTTTTGCTTCATTTAAGGCTCTCTCTCTCCCTCTCTCTGTCTCTGTCTGTCTCTGTCTGTCTGTCTCTCTCCTTTCTCTCTCTCTCTCTCCCCTCTCTGTCTCTCTGTCTCTGTCTCTCTCTCCTCTCTCTCTCTGTCTCTGTCTGTCTCTGTCTGTCTGTCTCTCTCTCTGTTTTTTGTATCGCTGTGTACTTTTCTGTCTCTTTATGTCTTTCTGTTCCACTTTGTATGTGTTTTCCTATAGATGCCACTTCCTGCCCCTGCCTGTGTGTCTGTGTGTGTGTCTGTGTCTGTGTGTGTGTCTGTTTGTGTGTCTGTGTGTGTCCGTGTGTCTGTGTGTGTGTCTGTGTGTGTGTCTGTCTGTCTGTCTGTCTAGGTTTGAGAGCCTCTGCTTTAAAGCTGCATTTCCCTTTGTAACATTCGTTTACTTTCTCAATCCGCAGATCGCAAAAGTCATCAGCGTCCATATGTCAAGGTCCCCTAAATTCAAACCCAGCAGAAAATTCCCCTCGCAAAGGTCGTGAGAGGTCACGGAATAGATTCCCGGCTGACGACTGAATTTCTCGCCCTTCTCCCTCTGGGGAATGCAACAGGAAACTTGTCATGTGTAAGATATTCCCTAGGTGGCGCAATTCGAACTCAGACGACCTGTCGACGAGACACGGAACTACGTGAAGGTGATACCTGCAAAGTTTCGTGATGATAAGTCTGTGATAAGATGTGGCTGGGATACCGCGGGCTTAGTAAGGCGCTGTATAAATGTTCGTTGTGTACGGCGCTATATAAATATGAGGAAATGTTACAATACAGTTAGTGTCAATTTCTGGTGTGTGTTACTTTCTGTCTTTGTTATCGGTTTAAGCCTGCCCTTGATACGGTGATCAAGATGACAACGACAATGATAATGATGATGATGATGACGATGATGATGATGATGTCAACAACTACCACGAAGATGATAATGCTGATGATGGTGATGATGATGATGATGATGATGATGATGATGATGATGATGATGATGATGATGATGATGATGGTGATGATGATGATGATAATGATGACACCCGTAGCGCGAACAATGACGACCGTGTCAATAAACATAAGAACAACAATGCAATCATAAAATAACACCACTGACAATAAAAGCTACAGTAACAATAACAATAACAATAACAATAGGCCTAGTAGAAGCAAAGACTGGAATACAATCACAAGATCAGGGCATCCAAGAAGTCTCTTTAAGCCAAGCCAGAGAGTAAGCCATTAGTATGACGTACTTGTTTTCTTTGCCTCGGCGTATGAGAAATTACGCAAAGGAGATCAACGACGCCAACTCCATCAGGATGCTATGGGTAGGCAGTGCTAGCGTCTTCATTTTCTCAGCCTCGGCTTATGAAATTATGCAAACAAGTGCAGTCCCTTTAGCCACACCCAAGAGGCAACAATAGTATAAAGTTCTATAGCGACTTCATTTGCTGAGCCTCGGTTTATGTAACCAGCCCCACCCGTCGCCTCCTTATCTCCCAAGCAGTCGATGTACTCATATACAGCTGAGAAAGTCAGAGGGCGCTAGTGGAATAAAAGTCATGATATACCTTTCTACCGATGGCCAAGTTTTCTAGTGTTCATTATCCAACCAAACAATTGGTATCAGGTAGGTTTTATTTGAAACCTCACCTGCTACCAACTTATTTATCATTTACTTCATTTTATCGGTACCAGTGAAAGGTAAGGTTAGGTAAAATAAGGTAATCTAAGGTAAGGTAATATAAGGTAAAGCAGGGAAAGCAAGGTAAGTTAAGGTAAGGTTAGATTAGGTTTACATTAGGTTAGGCTAAGTTAGATTAGATAAGGTAATGTAAGGTAGAATAAGGTAACACAAGATAAGGTAAGGTAAGGTAAGGCAAGATAAGGTAAGGTAAGGTAAGGTAAAGCAAGATAAGTTAAGGTAAGGTAAGGCAAGGTAAGGTAAAGTAAGGTAAGGTAATGTAAGAGACAAAATACCGTTCAAAAAACTCACGAAATCTACGGCAGAATCAAAAATAACTCTGAAACGCACGTATGTATGCATGCATGTATGTGTGCATGTGTGTATGTATATACAGTATGTATGTATGTATGTGTGTACGTATGTATGTACAGTATGCATGTATGTATGTATGTATGTATGTATGTATGTATGTTTGTGTGTATGTGTGTATGTATGTATGTTTGTATGTATGAATGTATGTATGTATGTATGTATGTATGTATGAATGAATGTAAGAATATATGTATGTATGAATGTATGCATGTATGAATGTATGAATGTATGTATGTATATATGAATGTATGTATGTATATATGTATGTATATATGTATGTATGTATTTGTGTATGTATGTATGTATCTGGCCATTTATATAGCACCTTTCAGGGTACCTCAGAGCGGTAATTGATAAACATCAGAAATCGAGATCCACGCATCCGCTTCAGTCAATTCCTCTCCGAGGCTGTAGTCGATTCTCCTCAACCGCCTCCAAACACCCTGGCCTACTTAAGAGCCACCACTTACACCACTCCCTCTTCTCCCCACCCTTCCCTCATCCGCCTCCCTCCCTCCTACCTCTCCCTCCCCCTCGCTTCATCGTCAACGAATTGCGAGGAACGGCGTAGACAATCGATCCGAGTGATATCGCCAAGCAGTCCCTCGGTGATCTCCGCCCTAAGTCGGGTCCGTAATCGTTCTGGTCTCCGCCAGCCCAGGAGAGATTTATGTCTAGAGGGTGAGAGCTTCCTCAGTCTCCCCCATTGCCGGGGAGGGTGGGGACTGTAGGGCGATGGGGCAATATGCGCCTATAAAATGACTCTGATTGTCGCTTGCCCCGCTAGGACCTAGAATCGTGAGAGGAAGGGCGGATGGAAGGAGAGTAGGAGGGAAGTAGGAAGAGAGGAAGGACGGAGGGATAGATGGATGGATGGATGGACGGAGAGAGGGATGAAATGACAGACAGACAAACAGACGGACAGACGGACGGACGGACAGACGGACAGAGAGGCAGAAACACAGACAGACAGACGGACAGACGAAAAGACAGGCAGAAACACAGACAGACAGACAGGCAGAAACACAGACAGAAAGACAGACAGGCAGGCAGAAACACAGACAGACAGACAGAGAGGGAACGAGACGGAGGAGAAGCACAAGACATGTAGTACGACAGGAGAAAGAGACCGACAGAGAAGAGATTTGTATGCAAATATATGCACGAATATGCAAATATAATTATATATTCGCTGACGTATAATTTATTATTTAACTTATTGCATAGATATTATTCGAAACAGCGTCCGTTTTTCTGATCCTGTTGTGAGTGAATGAATGAACGAACGAACGAACGAACGAATGTACAAATGAGTTAATGTATAATCGAGTCAATGAATGAATGAATGAATAAGTGAATCAATCAATCATCAATGAATCAATCGTTCAGTCAATGAATCAGTCAGTCAGTCAGTCAGTCAGTCAATTAATAAAGCAAGCAAAATATAAAAAAATAATAATTAATTAATTAATGCCGTCGATGATATTATCATACTTATCATCATCCTTGTTATCATGATCATCATCATGATCATCATCATCATCGTAGTTGTAGTCGTCATAAGCGTGATGGAGATCCGCAACTGTTGCTAATGACTTGTCCAACTCGAGCAATTACGTCAAAAGCTGAGACTACGACAACCTGCCGTATTGACCGCAAGTCCATCACAGCACCTGTTTCCGGTTCGGTCATCTTCCATCCCAACGTCCGGTCAACGTGCCCAAGACTCCCACTCCACTTCCGCCGCTCCATTTCCGGTTAATTCGAAGCGATTCCGTCAAAGCCGGCCTTCCCTTTATCGAGTTTAAGATTCCCGCCAAATGCGCACCGACTTCAACGCGCGGGAAAGTTACCGCCTGCTGCCTGATGGATGGAAGGAGGGAGGGATGAGGCGTATGAATGGAGTGATGCCCTGGCGTGACGCGCATTCCGGAAGGACGGCGGGAAGATGGATGACCTTCTAACCCTTCGCTGTGTCGTGGATTGTTGCACCGGGTATGATACGTTAATATCGGGACTTTCGAGTCGCTGGCCCGCGTGCAACAGCCTTCCGGTATCTTCATGGAGGCCAAAGGTCGAAATCGTAAACGTAAGCTCAAGGTTTCTACAGCGCCCAACGCAAGCTAAGTTACGGGAATCAGGTTACTACAGGCGCTCAGTCAAAACAAAATCGATGGGCAGGAATGGATCCGTTCCAGGTCAAGAGTCAAGAGTAATCGTAATCGTAAGCTCGAGATTTCTACAGCGCCCAACGAAAGCTTAGTCAGTCAGGTATTTCACATGCGCTCAGTCAAAAACAAAATCGTTGGGCAAAAACGGTTTGGTTACAGGTCAAGATCCAAGAGTCAGGCAATCAGACGGCTTCACGCTTTCAAGAACCAATAGAAATTCTTTCTGTTATGTAACTCTTAGTACTTGCGCTGACAATTGACATCGTAAAGTACTCTATAGAGCATAGAAGTATCTCCTACTGACGATGCAAATGATGTAAATTGTCGTTCTTACGATTACAGTTACAATTGCAACTTCATTTAGAATAACACTAACATTTGCACTAAGATTCATCTCTTTATTAGATTTATTCGACGAAAACCGCTGGTCATCATAATCGCATTCCATCTTAGCACCACGCTGACCCTACCCCGCTTGACCTCTAGGATTCTGACCGGGCACCGAAACTGACCCAAATCCTCGGCTCTTGCGGACTTGAATTGATGTAGCTCCAGCGAAAGCTGGTCACAATGTCGCAGCTTTGTGTGGCATTGAGAAATTTCGGAGATTTACACTACACTCAAAGTGACACTCACGAATGCATTTGCAATTACATTGCATTCATATTTTTCATGTTTACGTCGGTAAAGATTGTTACCCCATCCGGTGTAGTTTGTCCGCTGTCGAATGGGCGGATTGTTACGCTGTCCGGTGCAATTTGTCCGCTGTCCAAGTGAGCGGATTGTTACCCCATCCGGTGTAGTTTGTCCGCTGTCGAATGGGCGGATTGTTACGCTGTCCGGTGCAATTTGTCCGCTGTCCAAGTGAGCGGATTGTTACCCCATCCGGTGTAGTTTGTCCGCTGTCGAATGGGCGGATTGTTACGCTATCCGGTGCAGTTTGTCCGCTGTCGAAGCGCGCGGACTACCGAGAAGGGTGTAGAGAATACTGATTTTGACATCTCGTGGTCAGATTTCGCCGTCTGCAACGACCCTGCTTTCTTTTACTGAGCTCTTAGCAGTAAGTAATTTGGTCACACAGGTCGATTGATGCTACTCTTGATCGCCCCAATCAATCTCTGAGGACCCATCAGCTCCATTCGGGTCATTTCCGGTCATTTCTGGTCACTTCCGGTCAGTTCGGCTCTGCTGAGTTCATTTCCTATTGGTTCCGTGCATTAAGGAACAATTTGGGTCAGCTCGATTCACTTCGGCTCAGGTCGGGTATTTCCGGCTAGGATCGGTCCACCTCGCCTCAGTTAGGTTTACCTCGGCTGCTTTCGGGTAAATTCGGCTCACTTCGATTTACCTCGGATGTTTTCGGATTACTTCGGCTCAGTTCGGTTTACCTCGGCAGCTTTCGAGTAACTTCGGCTCAGTTCGGTTTACTTCGGCTGCTTTCGAAAGCTCGAAACCGTAATCGATAAATCACAAACTAACGCGATACCTTAGTAGGCGCTATATTAATGAAAATCATGTGTTATATAACTTTTTACAGTTGTCAGATCTGGTGATTAACCCATGCTGTCGGGCCAAGAAAGTGTTAACAGCGCCATACCTATCTATCTATCTATCTATCTATCTATCTATCTATCTATCTATCTATCTATCTATCTATCTATCTATCTATCTATCTATCTATCTATCTATCTATCTATCTATCTATCTATCTAT
>OZ029919.1:33873233-33913233 GCA_964023275.1 Norana najaformis | reverse complement strand
GATAAGGAAAACAAAAAAGGCATCCCTCAACGGATAAGGCCATCGGGAAGGCTTCCCTCAACAGATAAGGCCAACGGGGAAGGCTTCCCTCGACGGATAAGGCCAACGGGAAAGGCATCCCTCAACGGATAAGGCCAACGGGGAAGGCTTCCCTCAACAGATAAGGCCAACGGGGAAGGCTTCCCTCGACGGATAAGGCCAACGGGGAAGGAGTCCCTCGACGAATAAGGCCTACGGAAAGGCCTTCCCTGAACATTCGAGGATCCTCCTTTCGATCGGTCTATCCAGTTGCCCGGCAAACTTTCACTCCTAAATTTAAACCCCTCGAACAAAAAATTAAAAATTAACTGTGAAAGCTTGTACATGATGTAACAGAACATTTCTTTAGCGCCTTTAAATGTCTAATGAAGGATTGGATTTGTAATTGTAATTGTAATTTAAAATTTGTATAGCGCCACTTCAAGGTAAACTCATCAGTGGCGCTCTCGTCACAAACCGCATTGATGTTAGAAATGTCATAAGATCAGAAAGTTTATCATTTAGCAGTCAACTGTTAGAAGAACTAGAAAAGTCACCGGTGACAAGCCCGCGCACACACGCATAGGCCTGCCAGCGGATTCCCATCCAGAGTAGACGGATGACGTTCAGAGTGTCCCTGGACCAAGCAGCGTCGAAGACGTAGGACGAAGTCGAACGACAGCGTCGCACACACGAAAGCACTATCGTCCACGGCGTCCCACGTAGGTGGCAGAAGACTATGTCAGGATGTTTGCACGACCAGGCAGCCAGGCCGATCCTTAGTAGACAGCACTTCTGTTGATGGTACAAGTCCCTTCTGTAGGACGGTTGAAGCAGATTCGATGGCATACCTCGTTTGCCGCAACCGTCCGTCTTGACACTGGACTGACACCCACTTGACTATAGATGGACTCTTCCAAGGTCGAACAGGCGTTAAGCACGTGTAGAAAAAAACTGTCCACAAGGTCGAAATTCATGTCAAACTCGCGCAAAAATATCCAGTACGCCGACTTGATCACAGTCACAGTCCGAAGGCGAAAGAACAGTTGATATACTCAGCTTTAAGAGAAACTTTATGACGAAATGACGAGCGGCGAAAAACACTGGATTACAAAATATTGGATTACAATACACAGGGTTAGTTGGATTAGATTAGATACGATCAGATTGTGTCACCTATAAGCATATAATTCTTAAACAGATGAAATCGTCACCACTTGTGGGCCCTTGCACACACGTAGAGTTTTATTCGGGACCAACAGTTGACAGCGTGTCCAGAGCTCTGGTCCGTGTTGCAATGCGGGGGAGGAAAGCCGATGACTGAGACACAAAGACTTATATAACCACGATCGTGTGTCTGTGTACAGCTCACAGGCTTGTCACTGCAGATCGATCGAGCAGATTGATTGGAGCATCGATCCGTTTCCCCGGAGTCCGGCTCCTAATAAAGCTCGGGCGTTCTCGGTCAATCTGGGGTTGAGCATCCGAAAACTATATTAAGTACATCGGTCGCCGTTTCTGAGTAATGCTAAAGATGTTATGTGGAGAGCGGGTCAGGTGTTTGAGCATTTGCAATTATGGATGGGTGGGTGGGTGGTTGGATGGACTGGGTTGGCTGATGGTGGGTATCTTTTAGGTGCATTGGGCTAACGGTTGGGTGGATTTGAATTGGGTGGGTGGTTACCCCACGCTGATGTGTTTGATTCCATCGGACTCATCTCGGACTACGGCTTACTAACTTAGAAGCTAACTTACTTACTTACTTATTGATTAGCTAACTGATTACCTAATGCTTACTCTCCTACTCATTGATTCATGGACCCATTTGTCCACTGGCAAAAACTAGGTCATGGCCAGCCAATGACAGTAAACTAGGTCATGGTAATCCAATGACAGTAAACTTGGCAATGGCCAGCCAATGATAGTAGACTTGGTCATGGCCAGCCAATAATAGTAAATTGGGTCATAGCCAGCCAATGACAGTAAACAACACTGGTGTGGAAACAATTGCTCACAACAGGTTCGGGCTTTTCGCATCGCCTGTCGGTTGTAAACCATCACTGAAATTTCAACAGCCACAGAGAAAGCCCTGCGGTCTCGTTACAGACCCGGCCGCTGGTTCCCTAGTGATAATGATGATGATAATGATAGGAATGGGACGCCTCCTCAGTAAAGCATACACCGGTCGGTGTGGCATCAGATCGGATCCGAGGCGACTACGGTTCCCACGCCTCCCAATATTCATACGACATAGTGAGTCGAACTTGAATTTTATTTATTTATTTATTTATACAGAACACTTATATAGCGCCCCTTCAAGAAAACTACTCAGAAGCGCTCCCAAACCAACCTCGGCGAAAGAGAACAGTCTTAAGAGAAGAATAGAAGATAGAAGTAAAATCCCGGGGCAGAAGACGCAGAGTAACAGGAAGTCCATTCCAGAGGGTTGGGCCAGCAACAGAGAAAGCACGACGCTGCATGGTCGAGGTGCGAGTGCGAGGTACTAGTAGATTACAACTAGCAGCGGAGCGAAGAGAAGCACGTCCCAAATTGGACCGGACAGGTAGGCAAAGCTCCCTCAAGTAAGAGGGGGCAATACCCAACAAGGAGTTCCAAACAGAGACGATGACCCTATACGGAATACAATACAACTGTATTTAGACAATACCCTTTTCCCTCTATCCCTTCCCTCGTTCACCCCATCATCCGCCTCAAACCTCTCTAACGATTACTTCTCAGGTGTTCCATTCAAAAAAGAAGTCTCACTTTTTCAAGAAATCTCACCCTGATCCATTGAATCCTCTGCCTTCCCATTTCTCTCAGCTTAAACACAACCCACCCTAACAACTCTTGTCCCTTCTATCTTTGGTCTTCTGGCAACCGTACATAGTTCTTATTGTGGCATCTTTGGATGCCCAGTTTACAGTCCACCATACCGCCCACCCACCCACTGACTTGACGCAGCGCTCGTGGATGAGTTGGTGCCCTGCGCTTAGCTTTTAAGTAGCGTTTTCGAAATTTCGAGTTTACGATTACGATGCCCTCCTTATAAAGTTCAGAAGCGAACATTGAAGCTGAGCAACAGGAAACTAACTTTTCCATCCTGCGCCAAATCCACATTTCGAAGATCTTCAATCTCTTAATCTCAATCCTTTCTCACGGTCCGTGATCTTCGGATAGAAGATGTCCAAAGACAAAAGAAGACCAGATCACGTGGACCAATCACAATATTACTCGGAACTGTTTTATCCCCGGAGCCGGTCTATCACCACACCGGCATGCACATAAAACGAACACGTTATCCACAGGCAGCCTTTCATTCGTTACTGCCAAAGCCTCCGGACTATGTTTGTGTGGCGACCCAGAGGGGCCCAGCAGACCTTTGGCCAAGTGATTAGTTCGTACCCTCCGGGGACGATTGAACGGGTCCCCTTGGAGTCCGACCGGCTTGAAAACAGCATCTGCAATGCACGGGTGGTATTCGGCGCGGTGTAAAAATGACCGATGCGTGGCCTCTGGGCTAATCACACGGGCTGCAGGGAGACCTTATGATGACAAAATAAATAACACGTTCCAGTCTAGGCGAATAACCATTTACAACGTCAGGAAATTAATTGTATGACGTGAACGAGATACACGTGTGTATGTATGTATGTATGTATGTATGTATGCATATATGTATGTATGTATGTATGTATTTATGTATGTATGTATGTATGCATGTATGTATGTATGTATGTATGTATGTATGTATGTATATATGTATGTATGTATAAATGCATGTACTGTATGTATGTATGCATGCATGCATGTATGTATGTATGTATGTATGTATGTATACATGTATGTATGTATGTATGCATGTATGTATGTATGTATGCATGCATGTATGTATGTATGTATATATATATATATGTATGTATGTACGTATGTATATATATGTATGTGTGTATGTATGTGTGTATGTGGAACAGAGATCCGAAATCAAATTTGATGTACGTCAAAATCTGGCTAGCGTCAATATACAATTATACACAGTCTGAGCGAATCCACCAATTCCTTCCTCCATCCATCGATCGCCAACTGACCGAGGGTTAACCGACCCTCCCTGGGTGGGACGAACCCGACGGGCGCCTCCTCGTAACAGCGTTACGTCCGGGTTCGTACAAGCTGATGGTAATAACCAGAGGGGTGTTCGATACAACGCATCGTACTTATACCCAGCAGAACAGACATAGTTCATAAAATATAAATGATCTACTCGGTTTAATATCGAGTGCCTCCGAAACGCCATCGAATGGTTAAGGTTCGCGGAATTTGTCACCATTTTTATTGGCATTGGTCGGGGTCACGAGGTCCCAAAGACTGGTTCTTTTCGCGGTAGAGCAGTCCGATGATGCGGCGCCACAGTTTTGTTTTTGGTCTTTAGAGTCGTTCGGATGTTAGGGGCTTCTGCGGTTTGTGTTGGTGTCGGAGGGAATTAATAGTGATGCTTTGGAGAGGGAAGAGATGGATTTGGGGTTGAAGCTGCTTCGGAATTTAGGTAAGTGGGGTCAGAGTCCTTTATGTCCATTTGTCATTCTTAGTTTGTCTTTGTCTTGATGCCTCTCTTTCTATCTGTCTCTGTCTGTCTCTGTCTCTCACTCTCTCACTTTCTCTCTCTCTCTCTCTCTCTCTCTCTCTCTCTCTCTCTCTCTCTCTCTCTCTCTCTCTCTCTCTATCTCCCTGCATATATATATCTTTTCTTTCACCATCCATTTCTATCTCGATCTCCTTTTTTCTGCCATTCTTTTCTTCTCTCGTTCTGTGTCTGTGTTCCACATAGTATCTCTCTGTCTCTAACTCTGTTTGTGTTTCCGTCTGTGTTTGTGTGTCTGTCAGTGTATTTGTGTATGTGTGTGTTTGTCTGTCTGTCTGTCTGTTTCTCTCTCACACCACAAAAGATCCACTGAAACAAACGCTCCCATTTATTTCACTAATACGCAGACACACGCAGCAGGATGCTTACGAAGTCTCTCACACGGACAAACACACATACACGAGCAAAAACAACTTTAGCTGAAACCACGTAAACGCCGTCGCTTAGATCGGTCGGTGGTCGATCACACACCGATAACGCGACACCGCAAACAACTAAATCGCACCGGGTGCAATAAGAATCAGCATTATTGAGTACAGCACGACAACATTATTATCAGCATACAGAACATCGAACACTAATCATCCCACTGAATCTGATAATTCCAATCTCATCCCATTCGGTGCGGTTGTCACACATCTTCACGCATGCTATTACTTCCACACTATGACAGATCTCGACTTCCGCTGCTAGCTGCAGCGCATGCGTGCTTCGGAACGGCACACTTCCGCAGAATCACAAGTCCGTCTCCGTCGCCACAAATCCCATCCCCCCGGACCTACGTAGATAGACTACCGACCGGTGGACCGTGCCAGAGGCGGGTGGGCCGGATCACCCGTGCGTGGTCAAGGCCCATGGCCGCGGCGACGCCTAAGCGAACCGTGTCAGATCAGTCATCGCTCTCGCGACCTGGGAACTGCCCGGCGAGTCTCCGGAAAGATCAGAATTCTGATTAAAATCCATTGACGATGACCTGCGAGTCACAACTGGAAGGCCAGCATACGACCGACCGACTCGTCAACCATAGACAGATACTTACTTATTGATTTCCGTTCCCGATAAGGCGTGTGCGCCATGATACACCGCCACCGCCGACGCCTTCTTCACTCGCAGACCGCAACGCACCGTACGCGTCTTGGCGCTGCGCAAGATGGATTTCACAGGGAAACCAACAATTCGGTTCAAACCGAAGACAGAAGCCATCGCCTCACAGGTTAGCTTTCGCTTCTTTTGCCTCCGATAATCCACTTCGAAGCAGTCGGTTCAGTAGAACCCGCGGGCGCCCGATCAAATCTTCCCATTTTCTGTCGGAGATGTATTGCACGGCGTAGCCGCGCGTTTTACCGGCGTGATATCTGCTGAAATATTGTCAGTTAAGTCTGGATAGCCTACCAATATTGATACATTTTTATCAAAGTATCCGTTTACCGAGAAAAAACGTATTATGCACCAATCAGCACTGCGTTGCAACGCATTTGCTGCATTAGCGTAGGATCCGGCGCCGGGTGGTCCAGCAGAACAATCGTTAGCGTATCGTTTGCAAAAACGACACTCTTCGAGATTGAAGGCGTAAACTGTTTAATCGTCGTACCCCCATATACGTCTGCAATATTTGCCGCGTGATTGAGTTTTATATCCATTTCTTGGCGCCGCTGCTTGTTGCTGTAGCGTGTTGCTGATGTCTTCGGCGTGTCTCGTGTGGCGAGTTTGCTAGTACAAAGCGATCAGAGAGAGGAATGATTCTGACTTCCTGACTAATTTCCCTTTCGCTTTGTCTTGGTTTCCCAGTAGAAAGTAATTTGACGTCATTAGGAATTCGCTTTCCGACACGCGGCCACAAATGCCAGAACAGTTTTCGCAATTCGTCGTTTTCGTAAACCGAGGCTGGGAACTATTATCAAGCGACACGAAATTCAGTTACAACCTTCGCGTGCAACTCCGACCGAGAATAGCTCACACCCGCCTAGTCACCCACGCAGAAAATCACCCACACACCCATCAAGGCCCGACTCATCAAGAAACACACAGATGCGCAAATGGTTTTTGGACTATCTCCAACTAGGCGACCTGCCACAGCTAATAATAATGGCTTACACATGATTTGAAGCTGAAAGGACCCCAGCATTACTTTATGTGATGATATAGTGTAAATATAATACAATTGCTATTTGATACCGCTTTTGCAAAAGCCAAGGCGCAAATTTTGAAGTCTGGGCAACAGGAAACGCGAGCGGGCTTAAACAGACAGGATTAAGCAATTTTTAGTTCAGAGCGAAGTACAGACTTAGTCGCGGACAAACAAGGAGTTGGATAATCCCAAAAGGTGGGCCGGTGAATAAAATTGGATTCCATGAAGCACCTGTTGGTTGCCAAATATACGCGGTAAATACCTGCGCGACTCGCTATTCAAAATTTAATGATGACTAACAAGTAAAGCCTCCGGACTGGTTTTCTTTGCTTCTTCAAGTAGAAAAGCATACATGCATGAATCAGGACATTTATATAGCGCCTTTAAGAACCTTTCAGAAGCGTATATCTTTGTCAATAAAATTAACTAATAAATCGAAACTGGATCAACAGAAATCCGAATTCGAAAAGTGAAAGTAATGAAGGCGGTAACAGATTTCGTTGCGTCGCTTCTGATACGAATGATTATGTTGATGTTAATGGATGGTGATGAAGTTTTTGTTATTTTCTTGTTTACTATTATTATTATTATTATTAGTAGTAGTAGTGGTATTATTATTATTATTATTATTATTATTATTATTATTATTATTATTACTACTACTACTACTACTACTAATACTACTATTACTATTTTACCCGAGGTTGAAAAGGTTCCTGAGGGATTTGAAAAAGTTTACCATTATCAAAAGATTTCACTACTACTACTACTACTACTACTACTACTACTACTACTACTACTACCACTACTACTACCACCACCACCACAACTACTACTACTATTTTTTAATTTTTATATCCTTGTTGTTATTTTGTCATGCTTTCTTGTTGTTTGTGATGCTGATATAAAGACATGACGACGATGATGACGTTGACGATGAAGACGATCAACCCATCCATCTACTTTAGCTAACGAATTTCCTTGACGTGTTTTGCTAGATAACGCCATTGTCATGGCCGCGTTGCCATGGCTGCAATTGCTTTCGTCTGAGACCAGTTCTAAGCTTCTATGGCGCCGGCCGGAAGGCTGAAATGAAATCCGCAGAAAGCAGTTCCGTCACTCTGGGACGCGACTGTTGGACGCTTTCTCTTCTTCGTCGACTTTGTTTGGACCGTCGTAGAGTCCTTGGCAATAAATCGTGCTTCTGCGAACGCAGCAAGGCTCTCTCTCATTTGGTCGACGGACGCAGTAAAAACGGGCGACACAAAGAAGAAATGAAATAAAAAAGAGAAAGGAAGACAGAAAGAGAGACAGAAAGTGAAAGACAGACAGACAGAAAGACAGAGAGAGATAAAGAGCAAAAGAAAGACAGGAAGAGAGAGAAAGAAAGAGAAAGGAAGACAGAAAGAGTGACAGAAAGAAAAAGACAGACAGAAAGAGAAAGAGATAAAGAGCAAAAGAAAGACACGAAGAGAGGGAAAGAAAGAGAAAGGAAGACAGAAAGAGTGACAGAAAGAAAAAGACAGACAGAAAGAGAAAGAGATAAAGAGCAAAAGAAAGACACGAAGAGAGGGAAAGAAAGAGAAAGGAAGACAGAAAGAGTGACAGAAAGAAAAAGACAGACAGAAAGAGAAAGAGATAAAGAGCGAAAGAAAGACACGAATAGAGGGAAAGGAAGAGAAAGGAAGGCAGAAAGAGTGACAGAAAGAAAAAGACAGACAGAAAGAGAAAGAGATAAAGAGCAAAAGAAAGACACGAAGAGAGGGAAAGAAAGAGAAAGGAAGACAGAAAGAGTGACAGAAAGAAAAAGACAGACAGAAAGAGAAAGAGATAAAGAGCAAAAGAAAGACACGAAGAGAGGGAAAGAAAGAGAAAGGAAGGCAGAAAGAGTGACAGAAAGAAAAAGACAGACAGAAAGAGAAAGAGATAAAGAGCAAAAGAAAGACACGAAGAGAGGGAAAGAAAGAGAAAGGTCAGAACTACAGAAACACAGAAAGAGAAAGAAAGACAGAAAAAGAGATCAAGAAAGAGATTAAACGCGAGATAGAAAGATACAATTAGATACTTAAACATAGAAAGAAACATAGAAAGAAAGAGACACAGAAAGACAGAACGGAGAGCAAGACAGAAAGAGCGATAGAAAGATATTCAGAGATACAGAAAGAGATGGAAAGAGAGACAGAGATACAGAAAGAGATGGAAAGAGAGACAGAAGAAAGAGAAGGAGTGAGCCAAAGAGTAAAAAGCAAGAAAGATAAGATTTACCGCTCGACTTTTGTGCTTTCAGAGCAGGCGTTTCAATTAACACTGTCGCATGTAGAGTTTGGTCGGCCCATTCCATTGCAATGTCTCTTCCTTTCCCTTTGAAAGCTTTCGAGATAAATCTATCACACTGCGCATGTCTGCGACTGCACGCCAGAGCTGCACTCCCATTCAAATTTCCCGCATCATACCATACAGCATGTTCATAAAATGAGCTGACACCTTCT
Organism: Norana najaformis; assembly: GCA_964023275.1. Classification (NCBI taxonomy): domain Eukaryota; kingdom Metazoa; phylum Annelida; class Clitellata; order Crassiclitellata; family Hormogastridae; genus Norana; species Norana najaformis. The sequence goes on along the minus strand of OZ029919.1, from coordinate 33,903,959 downwards.
TTACTGCGTCCACTGTAGTTTATCTTATTGCCCACCTGAATGCTATAGAAAAAACATTTATATTATTATTATTATTATTATTATTATTATTATTATTATTATTATTATTATTATTATTATTATTATTTCTGCATTTATTAGGCGCCACTGTCTAATGACAGCATCGATCGATGGCGCCGAGCAATTGTGAGTGAAGGACTTGCTCAATTGCAATCTACACAGGAACTGTCTCAGAGGAGTTTATGTGTACACGTGTTCGCATGTCTGTACAGAAACTCCTTAGAAATACAAAGGTAGACGTAACATGATATTTCACAGTGAACACAGATGAAAGAACCTCTATTTACACACCTCATTCCTCAGAAACATAAAGGGTCAAGGTTAAAAATTTACATGCTTGTATTGAAATTTCTAACTCTCTCGGTCCTAAATTGATTGATTGATTTGATTGATTGAAATGTTTTTATTGACATTATAGCGCCAACATACCAGAAAGTATAACATCAAATACAAATAAGCCATATCATATATTCTACAGCATATATACCATACCATATATAGCATACATACATACATACATACATTCATACATACATGCATACATGCATGCATACATACATACATACACACATACATACATACACACATACATACATACATACACCCAAAACGTACATGCATACATGCATACATACATACATATGCAAATTGCTGTTGCAGGTTAGTGGGTTAACCAAAAAGGTTCAGACAGACCCTCTTAAAACTCATCTGGGCCATTTACAATGTTAACACATGGCGATTATACAAACATAAGACAACCGTGCAAAGATTAAATGGATATGATCGATTACAGATTACCCAGTGAAAGTAGCATAATTATAAATCAAGTAATAGTAAATCCGTTGAGAGGTGACACAACCACGACAATCCAATTACAAAAAGCGAATTCACACACCATGCCACCCATACAGTTGTGGCTGACATTTAGTGTGGCCTTCTCCAGGTAGCTATACAAAAGTGTCTGGCTTTCATGTGGCGATTATATCCTTTGTTACCACGAGCTTGTGGGAATATGCCAGCTGGTTTTAAATCTTGCCGAACTCCTTCTTCCAGAGGACTATTAGTTTGCGTCCAAACGCGCTGAAAACCACCAGTCCTATGAATCTACGGTGCAACGGAATTAACTTACTTATTTACGATCTTCTTCCAGGTCTTTGTCTATTATTTAGCGCCAGAAATCATCATGGGGTTCTGCGGTCTTAAATTCCAATTCTTCGATGACAGTTCGCTCCTTAGAGTTGCACTTTGGAGGGATGTACTTTTCCGCTGGGGGCCAAAAAACTGTGTTCTGTCAAAGGTCCCAAACAGCTTCACTCCATTAATAACCAACTGGTTACATATATATATATATATATATATATATATATATACATGCATGCATGCATACATATATGAATATATACGTTTATATATGCATGTATATATTTACATGTATAAAAATACATCTATATATATGACCTACAATTACACGGGATGCATATATACATCTCTTTAAGAGGTTTACAAAAGAGTTGCATACAAATAGCTAGACATACAAAATACCTTAAAACTTTTTCATTCATGTAAAACACAAGAGTTTTTATTGTATTTGAGCAGTCCATAAAATCTCCAGGTACGTTGTATATTTACAATAAATCGAAATCTACATAATGTTTCTGTACGTATACATACATACACACATACATACATACATACATACATACGTACATACATACGTACATACATACATAAATATACGTATGTACATCCATATATATATACACATAAAAACATGTATGCATATATACATCATATATGCATGCATGCATACAAACAGACAAACACATACATACATACATATAACATACTATACATACATATATGCATACATACAATCATATATACATACATACTGTACATACATACGCACATACATACATACATACGTACACAAATACATACATACCTATATACAAACATACATACATACACACATACATATATACATACATACCTACATCCTGTACATGCACTCAAGCACTTGGGGACTCTTAGATTCTACTGAGCGTAAATCCGTCATAGCCTGACCAGTGGTTAAGCATCCAATCTCCCATCTCCATTATCCATATTTCATGCGATATTGCGTGTTTACAGACAGACAGACAGACGGACGGACAGACGGACAGATGGAGAGACACAGACAGACAGACAGAAACACAGACAGACACACACAGAGAGACAGAGTCTATAAGAGGGGCGCTTATCCGCGCAGTGCAGTTTGGGATATGACTGCTACTAGTTGACATCGTTGCCACAAGGGACCGCCACCAGGAAGGGTGAAATGAGTTGGCAAATATTTCATATCTTCGGCGGCATGGAACATGCTTGCGGCACTGCGAACGTCCACACTCTTAAAAGTAATATCTGAAACATCAGATACTAGTGTGTTCTACACTCGCAGACATAAACTGTCTGGTTGTGTCAAAGCACTTTACGTCACAGGCCTTCTGAGAGGTCCATAAAATGCGCTATATCACATTTTTAGTATATGAATATATACATACATGGATACATGGATACGTACGCACATACATACTAACAAACAATTATATGAATGCATATATTCATATATTCGTACATACACACATACATACAAATATACAGTACATGCATACACATACACATGCATACAACTACACATACATGCATTCGTACATATACACGTACATACATGTTTATATATTTGCATGCATTGTGTACATTCATTCATTCATTCATTCATTCATTCATTCATTCATTCATTCATTCATTGTCTCATCTATTCATCCATGCATCCATTCATCAATACATTCACTGTCGCCACACAATTTTATCTGATTAACTCCGAAGGCCTACACAATGTCTGGCTGAAGACCACAGTTACTGCGTTTTATTACGTTACAGCCGATGCTTTCAGCTGCCCGGCTATAGTTTTCAGAGATTACTTTTAAGGGTTCAGAACGTAACTTCGGTCGCTACTTAATCTGTCGACCCAATTGAACGGGAGCAGTGAAGGGCCTCCGTCCGCAATTGCAATTCGTTGAGTTGTGTGTCAGGGCCATGGACTTCATCTGCTGCACTCACTCGTGGAAATTCAATTCAGAAGCAATCGCCAACGAGCAGCATAAACAATTCCCGCCAACGTCTGCAACGCAAGACAAGATTTCAGTTTTTTTCCTGAACGATTTGTTAGCCGGCTGGGTCGAGCTCTAGCACTGGAGTGCGAGGTTTCGTGGAGTTACTCTGCGCACTGCGATTGATATATCTGGTAGAGGCGCCATATAAATCTGTTATTACAATTACAGTTGCTACAAGCGGGGGCACCATGACTTTAAACTCTGTCGATCGATGCCTGTCGTTATTATTATTATTTCTGCATTTATTAGGTGCCACTATCTTATGACTAAGCATCAATCGATGGCGCTGAGCAGTTGTGAGTGAAGGACTTGCTTAAGGTCCCTATAAAATAACCGTCTCATGGGAGGCTCGGTAAAGACGAGAATTACTGAGAACCACTGTTTATTACCATGTGGTGCATGTGAGCTGGTCAGAAGCAAATGAAGGCTACTTACTTATTTACATGGTTTTGGCGTAAATTTTAGATTGTCCTATTTTAGATCAGAATTTTAGTTTCTTCTGCTAGTTGGAAAGGTTCCCTTTATACAGGGAGGTGCTCATATCTTTCCCAAGTGTCCCTTGGTGTCTGTGATACGACGATGGCAGCAGCAGTGAAGTTGAACAATGCTGAGTCAGGTTAGTGCTCGGATTGGTCAACGTAGGTGGAATAACACGCCATCTGGCGCTCACTCAGCCCCCATTCTTTATTGGTCCCTAGCGAGTACAAGCGCAACCTGGGATGTTAAGAAAGACGTCCAGTTGTTCGATATTTGTTGTCGTGTTTAGGCCTCAACTTCATGATCCTTCGACATCAGGAATTGGATCATACACAGCGACCATGCGACATGGTGGTCTTTTGGTAACGCGGTTGGTCAATGATCATGCGGCTGCGGGTTCGACTGCATGTAACAACCCTAGGCAAGTTGTTTGCGCACATCGTGCCTTTGTCAACAAGCAGTATAAGTTGGTGCCGGCGTAAGCTGGGAAGTGAACGGCAAGTCCTGCTATGCACTGGCCCCGTGTCCAGGACCTTGGGATTCGTCTATTGATGGTTCAAGGGCCCAAAAAGGAAACGAGCGGCTTCCCTACGTCTCACATGAGGGATATGGGATACTTTAAAAGCCATCCCAGTGGAGGTTCGAACCCGAACACTGTGCGTTCTAAGACGATCACTCAACCAATCTGCTACGACATCACGCCTAGTTCTTTCAATAATCGGTGATGATTTCTGGCAGCAACAGCATCGTTCGGTTGCTATTCCAACCGTGCCTTTTGTTCTGCCTCCCGACCACCACCTGTTGCAAATTCCATAATGAGCGGGCGATGGGATGGGCAACGTCGTCTGCTGCAGTTCCACCGCAAATCTTTATCTCTCTTTTATGTAGATCTAATCTCGGACGTCAGCAATTAACGCCTGCGAAGCCCAGTTTCCCTAATAAGCTTCCGGAATCCGTGGCCATATTCCGAAGAACACTAACGGCTTTATCCATAAGCGACAACCGTCCTTTATGCAAACTAGATTCGGCCAATCTTGGCAACGGATGTGGGTCGGAACACTCAATTGTTGTTTGGCTCCAGAACGATTGCAGGCAGAAATTGTCCGATCACAAAGAACATTCGTTATGGTTTAAAGGAAGAGATTGTGACTTGATTACTATTAAAGTTCTTTTTTCTACTAGATAGTCTGTTCCAATAATTCAGATAGTAAACATTGACGTTTATTTCAATATAATATTGTCAGTAAATAGTTTCCAACCGCATGTGATAATTTTTTTTTAAAAACTGTCAATGTTGCAGATAAATAATTGTCAGAAAATACTATGTCATGAAGTGTAATTCTTTCAAAGATGTTACTGTCAATAAAATGCTCTGCCAATGATTTTCGTTCGCTCTAAAACACAGTACTAGTTTCTGTAATATTCCCAGTACTTGCACTCATTCAGTAATCAAACCCCTTTTGTCAGTATCGTAATCGTAATCGTAATTCCGAAATTTCTACAGCGCCCAACGAAAGCCTCGTCGCGGGGACCAGCTTATTCACAGGCGCTCAGTCAAAACAAAATCGATGGGCAAAAGGGTCAAGATCCAAAAGTCAGACCGAGAGACAGCGTGGCAGCTACGGGTGGTGGTGTGTGGGGTTGGAGAGGAGAGAGAGATAAGAGGAAGAAGGTGTGTCAGGATAGGATCTATGAAAGAGGAATGTTTTCAGTTTTGAGTGAAAGGCCGATTCAGAAATTGCAAGTGGGGGGTATGCAACTAAACCAAGCGGTGTGAGTTTTTCCAACTGCCAGTAAGTAGTATGCGTCTTTCGTGTCATCTTCTTCATTAACCGACCAGTCACGACGAACATCCGTCGTCATGACCGCGTTGATGCCCCGCTCACGATCCTGCCACGACTAACATCGTCATTGTAAATTACTTTCCGGCTATCTCGCATTTTCGAAAAGATCATTTCTCGGTCGGCAGACGGCTAGCCGCGGGGCAAGGACGTCGCCACCGTCCCTCCCTGTCTACGGTCGAAGTGCCATCGCCGCCCGTAGAGCAGGAGCGTCGACGTTCCCTACACGCTCAACGATCAGCACATTGTCCGTCAAGCGTTAAGCGATAGGGGATATCATACGGCGATCTCCCGCTGTGTCTTGCTCCGCGGCTGGCAGCCCGCGGCCCCCGCTGCCTAGGCCCTGCGGTTGTCCCTGGGTTTCTGTCAAAGCACGGTTGGTGTCTCCGTCCAGCAAAGCCGGTGTGGTGGCAAATCGGTACCAGGCGAAAGCGGTTCTGAAAAATGTTGTGATTGGTTTACATGATCAGGACGTGAAATTTCTTTTTAAAAACAGAACTGTTAAATGTAAATAAATGCACACGTTTTTGTATAGCGACCAGCCCTCGACCCTGTTCATTTCAATGAATTAATCGGGTGAGATACTTCACCACCGCTTCCAGTTTGAATGGCCGCCATGCCATTTAAGGTCCCCATGTACGGACCGTGCTGGCCCGAGATTCAAATCTCTGAAGTAAGCCACTGTTCTGTCGACATCATACGTACAGACTGCTTGGGTGAATGCTTGGGGCAACTATTTTTCCACCTACTGAAATATTGTTTTGCATTAAATTTCACTGTGTCGTGCCTTGGCTGATAAAGTGGGCGGAGTCGGAACCTTTTTCACCCGGAACCGATCTCGTACTACACCGGAACCGATCTTGCACCACACCGGCATGGCTGTCGCTGGTTGACAGCGATCGGCCTCGATGCCGACACGTGTAAGGGAGGAAGAGGAGCCGGGGCATCGAAGGACAGGATGAGGAAAAGTAGGAGGAGAACGGCGGTTTATAAAGGAGACGCCCGGATGATTTTCCAACGGTCGCTGAATACGGTTCAGACAAAGGAGTGTCGTCTATTTCGTTTTGGCAGGAGATATGATGGACCGCAGACACACTGCCATGGAGACTGACAATTCATGTCGGAACGAACAAAGATACCAGCGTCGGTAGGAACAAAGGCAGAGGTTAATTAGGGGGGGGGGGTGTAATTTCTTTATCTTGAACTAACTGTATTATATTAAGCTGAGTCAAAGAAACGAGAACGAAACCAAAACAACTATTGAAGCGACGGCTAAAACTAAATCGGAATTCTGTAGAATACGAATTGGAACAAAAACGTCGACTTCTTGTAAGCAAAAAACTTGGAGTAAAACCGACGTTGAATGAGAGCACGATATCAAAGACAAATCATTACAAAGCCACTGAAAAGCGGGAAGCGAAAACATGGCGACGAACAGCATAAGAAAAGTTAATTTTAAGAAATGGAAAATATGTTTTCTACTAGAAGAAACTGGATTTTGAGGTGGTGGTTCATTCCGAAGGTATTAACACATACATACATGCATACATACATACATTCTAACATATATAGAAATATACATACATACATATATACATACATACATACTAACATATATAGAAATATACATACATACATACACACACATACATACATACATAAATACATACATACATACATTCAAACATAAATACATACATACATACATAAATACATACATACATGCATACATGAATATAAACATAGATACATACATAGACACGTACACATACATATACACATATACATATACATACATGCATAGATACATACAAATACATACATACATACATACATACATACATACATACATACAAACAAACACTGATACATACTCACATACATATTTTTGTTCTAGAACCAAAATCTATCATCTTATCTGCGGGTAAACAAGGGATCCCCTTCATAGGCGACGCATCACTGACTTTCTTCCAGTAGACATACATAGATGCCTGGCTCTTAAAGCGATGTCATGCATGGCTGCGTGCGGTGCCCCGGCGTCTTTTACTGCGTCATTGGTGCCTATCAGAGGCTCTTCACTTGGAACGTGTTTTGTGTCAGAAGTGGCGCCACATGGGTGAACACGAGTCTCCATCTGCATCGATGGAATTCAGCTAAAATGTGTTTTAGCGAAATGACGGATCCTGCTTAGTGTTTAAGGACATGGGCGACAAACAACTAGACATGCAGACAGGCAAAGAGACAGGCAGACAGACATATAGACAGGCAGGTAGACAGATAGACAGGCATGTAGACAGAGAGATAGGCAGGCAGACAGACAGATAGACAGGCGATCAGATAGACAGATAGACAGGCAGGCAGACAGACAGACAGATAGACAGGCAATCAGATAGACAGATAGACAGGCAGGCAGACAGACAGACAGATAGACAGGCAATCAGACGGATAGACAGATGGACAGACAAAAAGATAGATAGACAGGCAGACAGACATATAGACAGGCAGGTAGACAGATAGATAGGCAGGCAGACAGACAGATAGACAGGCAATCAGATAGACAGATAGACAGATAGTTAGACACTCAGAGACAGATAGACAGGTAGGCAGACAGACAGATAGACAGGAAATCAGATAGACAGATAGACAGATAGATAGACACTCAGAGACAGATAGACAGGTAGGCAAAAAGATAGATAGACAGGCAGACAGACAGACAGACAGATAGACAGGCAGGCAGACAGATAGACAGGCAGACGGACAGATATACAGATAGACAGGCAGATAAACAGAGAGACACTCAGACAGACAACTAGACAGGCAGGTAGAGAGACAAGACGGATAGGCGGAGGGACGGACGGACACTAAAGAAGGCCAAGGTTTGTAAGAATAAACAGAACAATAGAAAGAAGTCACCTAAAGCAAGAGCGCGCGGACGAATAACCGACAAACCGATCGATAGCCCGATCAACAGATTGATTGATTTGTGTCATTCTTCAGGGGCATCCTAAACCTCGTCCTACAATGCCAGGCGTCGCGTGCAGAACCCTTCTCTTCACCCTGACAGTCACCTCTTCCTTTTCCCTCGCGTCGGTAATCTCTTCGACTGGATCTAGAGACGACCTCCACTACTCCATCAAGGAAGAGCTCAAACCCGGCTCCTTGATCGCAGAAATCGCCGCAGACGCCGGCCTCCACGAACTCGGCGTGGAGGCCCTGAATCGCCTGCGCTTCAAGTTCCTCAACCAGCCCTCTAGCGGCGGCCTTGCGATCGACGAGCGCTCCGGGGTCATCCGCAACACCGAGCGAATTGATCGCGACTCGCTGTGCGCACAGGAAGCGACATGTCAGATCCGCCTCGACATCGCCGTCCAGCCAATGACCTTCTTCCAGCTGGTCAAGGTCACCATCGACCTTGAGGACATCAACGACAACAGTCCGACGTTCCAGCCGGACTTCCGGACGCACGAGATGGTGGAGTCCTCCATCCTTGGCACGACGCTGGTCCTTCCAGCTGCCGTTGACGCTGACCGGGGCAACAACTCTATCGTTCGCTACGAGCTCATCTCCGACGAATCAGAAAACTTCGAGCTGCGAACCCTGAAGAACCTGGACCAGTCAACGGATCTGAAGCTCGTCCTTGTCCGACCCCTGGACCGCGAGCTCCAAGCTGTCCACCACCTCAAGGTCATCGCATACGACGGCGGGAATCCTCCAAACACCGGATCCCTCTACGTCGAGATCCTCGTCCTGGACGCTAACGACAACTCCCCGGTCTTCGACTCAAACACTTACGAAGCCAGCCTCGTCGAGAACAGTCCACTTCTGACGAGGATACTCCAGGTCCACGCCACGGATCGCGACGTCGGAATCAACGCCATCCTCACCTACTACCTTAGCGCCACGACTCAATCCAACTACGGCAAGACCTTCAGCGTCGACAACGTAACTGGAGAGATCTTCGTAACGGGCGTGGTCGACTACGAGACAAACCGCGTCTACCAACTCATGGTAAGCGCCAGAGACCAGGGCCCAGATCCCATCTCGTCGGATGCCATGGTGCTCATTAACGTCGAGGATGCCAACGACAACCCCCCGAAAATAACCGTCAATACCCTACTTGCCTCGGACACGGATGTGGCAAGGGTGGCGGAAGACGCAGCCCTTGGAACCTTCGTGGCTCACGTGATTGTGAAGGACCCGGATAGTGGAGACAATGGACGGTTCAATTGTAGTTTGGACAATGACAGCTTCCAGCTGAGGGGCATGTACGAAACGGAGTTCCATATCGTCACGGCTAGGGTTCCGCTCGACCGCGAAAGAATTTCAAGGTTGGTGTTACGTTACAGTCGCCATCTTTATCTTACATGTAAAGGTAAAGGTGATACACTTAAACGGTAAAGGTAACACTTAAAAGTTTAAGGTCACACGCATGATTGCATGTCGAAGCATAACATCGTAATCGTCGTTGTCATCATCATCATCATCATCATCATCATCATCATCATCATCATCATTATCATCATCGTTAATAATAATAATAATAATAATAATAACAATGACGATAATTTAACCCTCTCACCAACCCCTTTCTCCCTTATCTACTCCCACCGCTCCCTCACCCACGCCTTCCCAACCCCACCAGAGCGTGAACTATTCCTCTCTTTCCAAAGTCGCTTACCAAGGGGTTACTCCCATTTTTAATTGTACCCCAGGGAATAATAAATAATCGAAAAATATCCGACGCCTATTTCAGACGCATACAAATATCAACTCCAGTTCCCAAGTCTTCCGTAAATTCTCAGCCATTTGCCCGGGATTTGACCCCGGAAGCAGATGCCGGAAGGTCAGACTTAAGGTCGGCCGGGTAATTCGATTCGGCGCGACTCAAATGGCCCCCACAATGCATTGCGACATTAATGCGATTAGTTTTTGGCGCAATTCGATTGGTCCGAACGTCCATCTCCATTGGTAACCTATTGTTGTTGCCCCTCCCCAATTATGGCGTAGTCTCCAATCGGAATATCCTATTACACGCATACGTGGCGAGCTATGATTGGCTAATTCGTACATGTGCTCCGTTTGCCAACCTATTTGTCAATTTTGATTGGCTAATTTGTAAAGAATGTCGACTTCTGATTGGTTACGACAGAGACCCTCGATTTATGTCACTGGATTCTATGATTGTCTTTTACTCTTAAAAATAAAGTTGAATCTGGAAACGGCAGATATTAGCATCAACATTACTAACATTAACATTACTAACATTAACATTACTAACATTAACATTACCAACATTAACATTATAAACATTAACATTACTAACATTACTAACATTTACATTCATTGATAGCAATGTCTAGAAACAGAGCACAGTATCTGTGGCCCATACTCTCAACACTAATATCTGGAAACACCAGACACTACATGTTGCCATGACACTCGTCGACATCTTGTAATATAGTGCGGTCATGGTCAGCCATAGCCAGACATTATTGTGTCCTTTTGAAGTAAGAAGACTTTACTGCTGGAGGCTGGCTATAGTGAATTTGTTTTTGGCATCAGACAATTTATTACGTTTAAGAGTAAAATCGGAGCATCCAACAGGTGAAAATAGTCTTGGCAAGAAAGCGCTTTCTGTCTCTGTCGCTCTCTTTGTCACTGTCTGCCTCTGTCTCTTTCTCTACATATGTCTCTCTCACTGTATCGTTCTGTTTCTGCCTCTCTCTTTGTCTCTGTCTTTGTCTATGGCTCTCTCTCTGTATGCCTTTCCGGACTGATCTCAGACATTCCTAACTATCGCTTAGGGATCCCTATTATCGCTCATGCATTCCAAATTAAGTTGTCCCAATTATCGCTCATGTCTTCCATATTATCGCTCAGTTTGTATGTTGTCATGCATGTTTTCTTCGTTATCCTTATTCGCAAGCTGATTATATTTGACAAGCAGGCGGGTGGGCATGGTCACTTGTGGGTACGGTCACTATGGGTATGGCCAATTTGGGTATGGTCACTTTGGGGTATGGTCACTTTTGGGTATGGTCATTTTGGGTATGGTCACTTTTGGGTATGGTCACTTTCGGGTATGGTCACTTGGGTATGGTCACTTTTGGGTGTGTTCACTCGCAGGCTTTTGTATACAGGTCGTTCACAGACACTGGTCACGTACAGTCAGTGATCGCCAGGGTAAGTCGGACAGACGGCGATCGATCGAATGAGTGACAGATGGAGCGACAAAGCGATGATGGAGTAAGTGAAAGATGGAGTGAGAGAATGAGTGAAAGAGACAGTGACAGAAGGTCTGACAAAGACGGCACGCTTGACGTGACAGAATAAAGTGCGTGATCAATCATCGTTAATGTCATTCAGGTCTGAACTTCAGAACCGTCTGCTTCAATTTGCTTACCCACTGTAGCCCGAATTTTGGTTCCTCTGACCCCCTGGATTTTGACTGGAATTCTCCAATGGATTAAGAATTTTCACAACGGTTTCGCTTTTGAAGCGACCATCCATTGATATATTGTGCTTTATGATAATGGCGCTGTAGAAGTCACTAGATTTGATTAAATCAGGTTAGATTAGATTAGAGGCAAGTACTACTAGAAATGTATAGGAATCTACGACTGGTTGGCTGGATGGCTGGCTGAATGTTAATGTTAGTAATGTTAACGTTAGTAACGTTAATGTTTGGAGAGTTAATGTGAATAATGTTAATGTTAGCGATGTTAATGTTAATATCTGCCGTCTCCAGATTGAACTTTATTTTTAAGAGTAAAAGATGGCTGGCTTGTTGGTAGGTAGATAGGTAGGTAGGTAGGTAGGTAGATAGGTAGGTAGGTAGGTAGATAGATAGATAGATAGATAGATAGATAGATAGATAGATAGATAGACAGACAGACAGACAGACAGACAGACAGACAGACAGACAGAGACGGACAGAGAGACAGAAGAGTGGCTGGGACAGGGAGACAATGAAAGAGACAGAGTTGAGTGAGGCATTTGTAGGGCCAACGGAGGTCTCTCTGCTGGATGTCATCTGATTGCTTGTCAGCCGGTCGAGGACGCGGCTCATAAATCTAACTGACCTGCAGTCCGATCTACAACAAGCTCCTTCTGCTTCTCCACTTCCTCCTCCACGTTCTCCACTTCTGCTTTTCCTCCCCTCCTCCTACTCCTACTCCTGCTCCTCATCCTCATCCTCCTCATAATTCAGTTCTTTTTACTTTTTAGAGCTTTTTTACTCCGTCGTGCCTTGACCCTTCTGCTCTCATGTATGTATGTATGTTTGTATGTTTGTATATGTATGTATGTGTGTATATGTATGTATGTATGTATGTGTGTATGTATGTGTGTATGTATGTATGTATGTATGCATGCATGTATGCATGTATATATATGTATGTATGTGTGTTTGTATATGTATGTATGTATGTATGTATGTATAATGTATGTATGTATGTATGCATCTATGCAAGTATGTGCATATGTATGCATATGAGCATTTATATGCTGCTTTTTAATACGGCCTCATGGGAGGCAGGTGATATGTATAATATGCTGGCTAGATATAACGTTAGCAAAGAAACCTTTCCACGTTAAGGTTATACTGTAGTATATAATATATGCACAGTAATTCCACGCATATGCTTATGTAGATATATAATATGATATAATTGTATAATAAAGGAGGGATGAACAAAGACTGGATTTTGAATTGGCGCGGATTGGTCGTGGTTAATTTCGAAATTTCGAAGTGGGAATTACTGCTACTTTGCAGTTCATTTAACAACGTCGTTTTATTGGCCGGTTGTTATTACAAGACAGCAGATTGGAATTACACTATGCGTGCGCAGACGAGTCTTTGCGCAAGACGTTGTCTCGCTGGCAGGTGGATGAATACAAGCAGATAGACAAACATACAGACCGATAGACAAGGACACAGATATACAAAGAGGCAGAGAAACACTGAAGCAGAAATACCGACAGAGAGAAACACTGACAGAGCATTACAGCCAAACAGACAGACAGAAAGATGAATAGGCCGACAGACAGACAAAGATGGACTGGTGGACAGACAGAGGAAAAGGCAGAGGAACAAAATAACACAGTAGAAGATAAACAAACTGACAAATTCAAAGAAAGAAAGACTCAGACAAACCAACAGAGCCGTCAAAAGAACGAAGCCAGAAAGAGACAGACAGGCAGACAGACAGATAGACATGCAGACGGAGAGATGCAGGTATTCCACTTATACCAGGTATAAGCTGTGGAGCGAACGCTAATCCTTGGCGGAGGGAGAGAGGTAAAGCCCCGAAGGAGATAAGAAGATAATTGGATGAGTGACTAGGAGTGGCAGAAATGGAAACGAACAGAGGAAAGATGGAAGGTAGAGGAAGAGATGGAAGCCCCTAATATATCGGTTAGCTAATAAGATAAGATAGAAAGACACGGTGAAAGAAAACAACAACAACATCAATAATAACAACAACAACAATAATAAAGTGTTCTCAGAATAACGCTCCCTCTAATCATTGTAGTCCTTAGGGTTCTTAAGTACCTCGGGTAAAAAAGATCTTCAATTATGTCTTGTTCGATGCCGTGCAAAGGTTTGGTACTTCAGGGAGAGGTAAACACCCAAGAAAGTGCAAAGCTAAAATCACTTTAGATCGAAAATAAGTCTCCATCTTTTTCGAAGGTAGTTTCAACATTGCTATTGTTGCTGTTGCTGTTGTTATTGTTTTTGTTGTTGTTGTTGTTGATGTTGTTGTTGATGTTGTTGTTGATGTTGTTGTTGATGTTGTTGATGTTGTTGTTGATGTTGTTATTGATGTTGTTGTTGATGCTGTTGTTTTGTATTTAAGATACACATATAAATGAGTAGCAATGCAATACGTGTCTTTTTATTACTACTTTCATTTTTATTATTATTTTTTGTTTGTTTTTTGTTTTTTTATATTATTGTTATTATTATAATAAGCCTAGTTATTATTATTATTATTATTATTATTATTATCATCATCATCATTATTATTAATATTATTATTAATATTATTATTATTATTCTAAGATTACAAGATAATTGTATAAACTATGAATGACTCAAAATGAAGTCATTAGTCACGGAACAATGATTGCGATACTCGTATCAAAGGGCAGCCATGGAATCCTTTCCTCTGGAGACCTTCCGTAACGCGATACCGCCACCTCTCGGTAGGTATTATCGTCGGCCTAATCCGGGGGATTTTCCGAGCACGAATAATAACGCCATCCTCGTGACAGCCATGCCCCTCGTGCCTCTCCCTCATGACGGCTCGATTGATACTCTTGATCTTGCTACAGCGAACGAGTTCATGCCTGGACCGCTCGGGGAACGATTAATCGTTCGATACTCGGCGATGCTTAGCGGTTCGGGAAATTAGTCGAATATTCACAACGGGTAGTCGACCTTTCGCCCAACACAACCGCACTGTTGAGGAAACTATAGGCGATCGATTGCCACTGCAGAAGGACAATTTCTCTGTCTGGCTGTAATCCAGACTTACCCAGGTTCGTACACATATATATGTATATATTTATGTATATGTATGTGTGTGTATATGTATATGTATAAATAAATGTATAAGTAAATGTATGTATATGCATATATATGTACATATATACATATATATATAAGTACATATATATATAAATACATATATACGTATACTTACATATTATTATACACTTATATACTTATGTAATATATACCCATATATATATATGTACATATATATACCTACATTCATAACTATATATATACATAGGTAAGTATGCGGATGTTTCGCGCTTATATATATATTTAAGAAACAGAGACTGAAGTTTATATTAACCGCAGTGGTTTGTTTATATATATATAAATATATATTGATACAAATGTGTATATGAGTATTCCTATAGTCTCACTAGTATCACATTAGCCGCATTAGTGGCTGATATACGAAAACCAACTTAAGCAACTTATTATTTATATAGTAATTAGCATGTAAATTATGTAATACATATGCTATTTTACATATGTTATAATACATATGTTATATATATGCTTGTCAATATATATATATATATATACAGTACGTAGATTACAGAAACGCCTTTTCTGACTATCAACCACGTAGCGATCACCTCTGAGACACACTTTCATCTGGAACGGAAGCGGAAGTGACGAATGAAGATATCCCATCGGCAATCGCTCTCGTGTCAGTGTGTCACGGAATGTTCTCCACTGAAACGACTCGGCGGATCAATAAATGGCCGACTTCTGCGATCCTCGAAGCAGATCCGGCCTTCCTCCTTCAAAGACTCCTCTTCATCCGGTTGCCCTTTGAACTTCTTTACTTGGCACAAATCCACCCCGTCGTCTTTGGCCATCCGTTAACTTCCGTTCGATGAGCTTCGAACCGTGGCTGATCGGCACATATCGTGACAGCCTTTCAAAGGGCCGCCTTTAAATGAGCCGCCTTTGAATGAACCGCCTTTGAACAAGCTGCTTTGATTGAGCCCACCTTGAAATGTGCGGTCTTTCAACGAACCTCCCTTTGAATGAGCCGCCTCCGAATGAGCCTACATTAACAAATATTGCACTCGCTCGCGGTGAGCTTTAACTCGTGAGCGCCTCTGGCTACATAACTTGAAGGGACGCTCAATAAATGCTCAAAATGAGTTAATAATTAATGACTGAATGACCCCCAACCAGAATGGAACTAGGTTCCCGAACTTTCTCCATCACAGCCTCAAGACTCTGGAACTGTATGCATGCATGTTTGTATGTATGTTTGTATGTATGTTTGTATGTATGTTTGTATGTATGTTTGTATGTATACATGTATGTATGTATGTATATATGTATGTATGTATGTATGTATATACGTATGTATGTATGTATGTATGTATACCTGTATGTATGTATGTATGTAGGTGTGCATTATGTATGTATGTATGTATGCATGCATTCATGTATTTATTTACGTATACTTGCAAGTATGTATGTATATGCGTATGTATGTATGTATGTATATACGTATGTATGTATGTATGTATACCTGTATGTATGTATGTAGGTGTGCATTATGTATGTATGTATGTATGCATGCATTCATGTATTTATTTACGTATACTTGCAAGTATGTATGTATATGCGTATGTATGTATGTATATATGTATGCATGTATGTATGTAAGTATGCATGTAGGTAGGTAATTAGGCTGGTATCAGAGCAGTGATGTAACTGTTTCAGAAGCCTTTCAACGGCACAAGACTATTATCGCCCGGGTCCTATGAACACCTGGGTGCTATCATTAATTGGCATCGCCTCAGGTAAACAAGAGAGATGGTTACCGGCGATGCACGAATCAAACGACGAAGAAGCTAATTAGTTCCACAAAGAGAAACAGAAGTACGAAGACGAAGAGAATAACAAGAAGGAGGAGAAGAACAAGAAGGAGGAGAAGGACACGAAGGAGGAGAAGGACATTAAGGAGGAGAAGGACAATAATGAGGAGAAGGACAAGACGGACAACAAGAAGGAGAAGGACAATAAAGAGGAGAAGGACAAGAAGGACAAGAAGGACACGAAGGACACGAAGAAGGAGAAGGAGAAGGACAAGAAGAAGAAGAAGGACAATAAGGAGAAGAAGGACGAGTAGGAGAAGGACAAGGATTAGGGAAGTGAGGAGGAGAACAATGAGAAGGAGGAGGATAAGAAGGAGAAGAAGGACGAGTAGGAGAAGGACAAGGACGAGTGAAGGGAGGAGGAGAACAATGAGAAGGAGGAGGATAAGAAGGAGAAGAAGGACGAGTAGGAGAAGGACAAGGACGAGGGAAGGGAGGAGGAGGCCAATGAGAAGGAGGAGGATAAGATGGAGGAGAAGTACGACAAGGAGAATGAGGATGACCAGGATGGGGAGGACGAGGATTAGCAGAAGGACAAGGAGGAGGGCAAATAGGAGGAGGAGGACAAGAAGAAGGAGGAGTATTACAAGAGTGAAGAAGGCCCTACACAGTAACCGTATCAGGGAAGAAGGTTCGAACCCCGTTACACGCCGAGGGCTCTATCCAATCGGCCACCGTGCCCCACAAGGAGGAGTAAGAGGAGGAGGAGAAGGGATGGGTTGAGGACAAGTATTTGGAGGAGGAACTATTATGCATCAAGGCCTAGTTAGAGACGAGCTTCCGGGAGACCATATATAATAACAAGCAACAATGAATAACAAGGAACAAGCAAAACAGGGAACAAGGAATAAGAAAAAGACGCGGAGAGCAACATAGCAACAAAAATATTACCGTTGATAGCAATGAACAACGGACAACAAGCAACAACAAATGACACGGAACAACAAATGACACTGAACAACAAATAACACGGAACAACAAATGACACGGAACAACAAATGACACGGAACAACAAATGACACGGAACAACAAATGACACGGAACAACAAATGACACGGAACAACAAATGACACGGAACAACAAATGACACGGAACAACAAATGACACGGAACAACAAATGACACTGAACAACAAATAACATGGAACAACGAAAACCAATTATAACACAAATGACACGGAACAACAAATGACACGGAACAACAAATGACACTGAACAACAAATAACACGGAACAACGAAAACCAATTATAACACTGGACAACGAAAACCAATTAACAACAAATAGTGTGGTACAACGAATTGCCAGGAACAACGAATAACAAAAATCTAAGAATATATTATCCCCATAAAAAACATGAAACCTCGTCGCGCCATCGTAGCTATAACGGCACCATTTGCCATCTTCGAGCTACTTTCTCTCTCTCTCTCTCTTTCTCTTTCTCTTTCTCATTCTGTCTCTCTCTCTTCCTCTCCCTCTCCGACTCTCTTTCTCTCTCTCACTCTCTGTCTGTCTGTCACTCTATGTGTGTCTCTGTGTGTCTGTGTGTCTGTCTGTCTGTCTCTCTGTCTTTCTGCTCTCTCTCTTTGCTCTCTCTCTCTCTTTCTCTCTCTCTCTCTCTCTCTCTCTCTCTCCATCTGCGGGGCGGCTACATTAGCGCCCTCTCTTGCAAATAATTATCGGCGTTGAACGCCACAGAGACTCATTAGTTCGGACGCTGGAGAGTTTTACCGCAGTCTGAAGACGGACTTTGAATGGAGACGGCGACTTCTTTGGACCGCTAATTGGGGCCGGTCTGCAATTAAGGAAATGCGCCTCGAGGAGTAACGACGCTTAGCTTCACCCCAGTTGAGGGTCTCGGATCGAGGCCTTTCAGTGGGGCACCTGTGGTGTTCAGGTGTTTCTAGCCGAAGCGTGGGCGTCTAGACCGACGGTGGGTGATGGTTTACACGCGAAAATTAACACATTGTTTACATGTCTCTACAGAAACTTCTCTGAAGCATGAAGATAAAGGTAACACTTGTTTAAACATCTCTATAGAAACTTCTCAGAAGCATAAAGGTAAAGGTAACACTTGTTTACCTCTACAGCAACTTCTCAGAAGCATAAAGGTAAACGTTACACTTGTTTACACGCCTCTACAGTAACTAGCATAGGTAAAGGTAACACGCTTGTATAGAAACTCCTCACGAGCATAGAGGTAAAGGTAACACATTTGTTTATACGCCTCCGTAAAAAAGCTACTCAAAAGCATAAAGGTAAAGGTAACACTTCTTTACACGGCTCTAGTGAAACTCCTTATGAGAAGCGAGTTCCTGAAATCGACGAATCTTCGACCGTGTCGCTCTCAATAGCGACAGCGTGACACTACAGCAGCCTGAGGAATGCTCTCAGCACATTCAACTCAAACTCTAAAGGCGCACTACAAATGCGTATGCGTCTGAGTGCTTGTCCGGGCGTGAGAAGTTTCTGAGAAGTTTCAGTAGAGCCGTGTAAGCAAGTGTTACCTTTACCTTTATGCTTCTGAGAAGTTTCTGTAGAGACATGTAAACAAGTGTTACCTTTATCTTTATGCTTCTGAGAAGTTTCTGTAGAGACATGTAAACAAGTATTACCTTTATCTTTATGCTTCTGAGAAGTTTCTGTAGAGACATGTAAACAAGTATTACCTTTATCTTTATGCTTCTGAGAAGTTTCTGTAGAGACATGTAAACAAGTGTTACCTTTATCTTTATGCTTCTGAGAAGTTTCTGTAGAGACATGTAAACAAGTATTACCTTTATCTTTATGCTTCTGAGAAGTTTCTGTAGAGACATGTTAACAAGTGTTACCTTTATCTTTATGCTTCTGAGAAGTTTCTGTAGAGGCATGTAAACAAGTGTTACCTTTATGCTTCTGAGAAGTTTCTGTAGAGGCATGTAAACAAGAGTGTTACCTTTACCTTTATGCTTCTGAGAAGTTTCTGTAAAGACATGTAAACAATATGTTAATTTCACCTTATTGGCTTTTGAGGAGTTTCAATGGAGGCGGGTAAACAATCACCAACGTCGCTCTAGACGCCCACACCGACCTTCACAAAGCCATTATCCACAGCTAAAAATATTACACCATCTGTCGCTAGTCGCACTTAAACTGCACCCCGAATAGGTCCCACATCGCTAAGCCGCTGCACAGCACACAACTCAATTCAATCAGCTCCGGGGACATTCCGTTCAATGGCAGACGTCATCTGCTGTCCGCTGATAAGGACGAAACGTGACGTAATATCACAGACGACGAGGTAATGGAAATCCTGCCGCAGATAGGCAGGGCGGGCTTTCTAACGGTGCTCGTATTTTGTCGAGGCAATATCTTGTCGGCAGTATTCACAGCAAGGCAGACGCTGCAAGAGTCGTATGTTGCTAGGAGGGAACCAGTATCTGAGGCTAATTGACCTATAGTGGCGCAATGAGTTTGTGGCTTTCAGCTGCTCCGTATTACTGTTCCTTAAGCCACTTTTCGTTTTTCCATTCCGCTACTTCTTTTTTTCTTTTTTCTTTCCTCTTTCTTTCTTTCTTCTTTCTTTCTTTCTTCTTCTTTTTCTTTTTCTCTTTCTTCTCCTTCTTCTTCTCCTCCTCCTTCTTGTTCTTCTTGTTCTTCTTCGTCTTCTTCTTCGTCTTCTTGTTCTTCTTCGTCTTCTTGTTCTTCTTCTCCTCCTCCTTCTTCTTGTTGTTCTTGTTCCTGTTCTTCTTGCTCTTCTTCTTCTTCGCGTTCTTCTTCGCGTTCTTCTTCGCGTTCTTCTTCTTCTTCCTCTACAGTTTATTTTTCTTCTGTACTGTACGTGTGTGATGTATTAGGCGCTTTATTGACTCTGGTGAATGGTTTAAAGTTTGGCAATGATTATTGTAGTTGTCTTGTTAACCTTAGCTACTGACATTGCACCGAAACTGGCCAAACAACCTGGATCAATCATTGGGGTATCGAAGTGAAACAAACGGCCATTAGTTTGATATCATCTGTTCTGTTGTGTTCTGTTCTGTTTTGTTATGTTCCGTTCTGTTCTGTTCTGTTGTGTTCTGTTCTGTTTTGTTCTGTTCCGTTCTGTTCTGTTGTGTTGTGTTCTGTTCTGTTGTGTTCTGTTCTGTTTTGTTCCGTTCCGTTCTGTTCTGTTCTGTTGTGTTCTGTTGTGTTCTGTTCTGTTCCGTTCTGTTCCGTTCTGTTCCGTTCTGTTATGTTCTGTTGTGTTCTGTTCTGTTGCGTTCTGTTCTGTTCTGTTCGGTTCTGTTCTACTGTCCTCTATTCTGTTGTATTGCGGGGCGCGGTAGCTTCTTCACCTTCTTGTTTTTCTTCTTCTTATTATTATTATTCTTTTTCTTTTATCTTCTTATTCTTCTTCTTGTTTCTTCTTCTTCTTCTTCTTCTTCTTCTTCTTCTTCTTCTTCTTCTTCATCGTCATCTTATTCTTAGCAATATTCGCATTCTTATGTTTGCTTTTGCATTTCATCGAATCACATGTTGCAGATACAACCTATTGCTCTCGTGCCAAGACAACGGCCAACCCTCACTACGATGCATCAGTAAGCTAGTCGTCGAAGTGAGCGACGTCAACGACAACACCCCCCAATTCTTGCAACCCATCTACGCCGCAGACCTACTCGAAAACAACTACATAGGAGTGGCCGTTGTCCAGGTAACCGCCATCGACCTTGACCTTGCGGAAAATTCCAAGATCACATACTCACTACCGGACGAGCCACGGGAGTACTTCAGCGTGGACCCAGAGAGCGGCCTGATCAACGCCAAGGCCTCGTTGAACCGCGAGGACCTGTCGAGGTACCGCTTCGATGTCTACGCAAGGGACGCCGGTACCCCGGCCCGTACCGGTACGGCAATCATCGAGCTGCACGTACTGGATGTCAACGATGAGCGGCCCGCTTTTCTATCGCCGACATACTCTTTCGGGATCGGGGAGAACCGTTCCCCTGGAGAACGAGTGGGTAAGCTGAGCGCCCAGGATGCTGACTCCCCTCCGTACGACCAGTTCTCGTTCAGCTTGCTCGACGGCGGAAGTCTCTCGGATGCCTTCTCCGTGGACAGGAAGTCAGGTGTCGTGGTCACAACGCGGACCCTAGACCGAGAGGAGCAGGACTCCTACCACCTGGTCGCCGTCGTCCGTGACGACAATTCGCTCTCGCTCAGCTCGACGACTGTTGTCATGGTGACGGTCGGTGACGTCAACGACTGCGCGCCCGTCTTCGTGCAACCGGAAGACAACGTCACCGTTCTCGTGTCGAATCTGGCCGCCAGGGGGCACGTCGTCACTTCCGTTAAGGCCGTAGACCCGGATGTGGGCGATAATGCGAGGGTCTCCTACTCGATCGAAAAGGGTAACGAACCGGAACTGTTTGCCATCGATCGCACCCGGGGTCTTATCTCGCTCACCCATGGTTTCCATGGAGATGATGACAATCGGGTAAGTGAGTTGGCGATTTAGGGATGGTGGTCTGAGAAATGTTGAAATATTCTAACACTTGCGAAATCATTGGACAACAGTACAATATACAGCAATACATTGTTAAACTAAATTGTTTTGTTTTCCATTGTACTATATGCAATACTTAATATAATACAATACAATACAGTATGCATATGACAATTATACCATCTAATACGAGGAAATAAAACACAATAAAATAAAAACAATACAAGTGAAATACAACGCAAAACAAAAAGAACAATACAAAAGAAATGCAATACAATGCAGTGTAATACCGAATACCTGCTTCCTCTTCTCTCTCTCTCTCTGTCTGTCTCTCTGTCTCTGTCTCTGTCAATTTTTGTCTGTATGACTGTCTGTCTGTCTGGCTGTCTGTCTGCCTCTCGCTCTCTCTCTCTCTGTCTGTCTGTCTCTCTGTCTCTGTCAATTTTTGTCTTTATGACTGTCTGTCTGTCTGGCTGTCTGTCTGTCTGTCTGCCTCTCGCTCTCTCTCTCTCTCTCTCTCTCTCTCTCTCTCTCTGTCTCTCTCTCTCTGTCTCTCTCTCTCTCTCTGATCCAATCCCAAACATCAGCCACCATAGCTGCCATGCTGTCTCTCTGCCTGACTTTTGGATCTTGACCTGGAACCGAACCCTTTTGCCTATCGATTTCCTTTTGGCTGAGCGCCTGAGAATAAGCTGGTCCCTGTGACGTGGCTGTCGTTGGGCGCTGTAGAAATCTCGGAATTACGATTACGATCACTATTACGACTACTCTCGGCAATACAGAGTCATCTTACTTTAGATAACCTCACATCACATAACACGGTCCAAGCACAGGACCTTAAGTGGCGTGGCTCCCATTCAAATTGGCGGCGGTGATGAAGGATCGATCTCTCCCGATTGATTCCTTGAAAACTGAGCATGGTCGAGGCCATACGGTTGCTGTAGAAAAACGATTACATTTACGTTTTACAAATATTAGGTTGTGCTTAGACACCTTTAAATCGCATTTCCGTACACGGGGACCTTAAATGGCGTGGCACCCATTCAAACGGGTAGCGTCGGCGAAGGATCTCATCCCATTAATTCATTTCAAACTGAGCAGGGTCGAGGCCATACGGTCGCAATAGAAAAACGATTACAATTACATTTACACTGCTTTGAATCACATGAACCAGTCGGCCATCTCACCTTAATCTTCTCTCCTCACCTTGACGGGTATGTCCCTATCCTTCGTCACCCCTTAAGCCCCACTTCTCATTCTATTCCACCCTAATCCCAGCTCTTTCCCTTCCAGCAATTTCCTCTCTCTTTTTTCACCTACTTTCTTTTCCTCAAATTAATTGATGCAGTCAAACGTAAAGACTTATCACGGGCGGAGTGATTCATCGCGGGAACCCGTATCACGTGCGCGCACACCTGCTGCGCGCGCTTTCTTGGCGGCAGTCTTGAATGGGGAAGAGTGGGGGCTCATCGAGGGAAGAGTGGTGGGCTATACACCGGGCGAAGTTAATTAATTTCCAATTTCCGTCTGTTCTAGATTTAGAACGGGCGGAACACGTTCTATTCAATTCGCTCGATTAAGTCGAAGGAAATTTGTTCAGAGTTGATTATTTTCATTCAGCGATTCAACGGAGCAGACGAAGAAAAGTAAACTAAGTCTTAGTTTAATCTTCAGATGGCGTCCTATGCGAATACAGGCTTCACGCAATGTTATTGCCTGCCTTTCAGTCCGATTCAGTCCATCTGAAATACAATACAATACAATACAATGCAATGCAATGCAATGCAATACAATGCAATTCATTACAATACAATGCAATAAATTCATTACAATGCAATGCAATACACTGCAATGCAATACAATACAATACAACGCAATGCAATACAATGCAATGCAATGTAATACAATACAATGCAAAGCAGTGTAGTAAGCTGCGATACCATGCAATACTCGTGCAATGACTTGCATTCATCCACTCACTCGCTTACCCTTTCGCTCGTTCTCTCTCTTCCTCTGTCTGTCTGTCTGTCTGTCTCTCACTATCTCTATCTATCTCTCTCTCCTCTCTCTCTCTCTCTCTCTCTATTTATCTCCATCTCTATCTCCCTCTTTCTCTGTCTGTCTCTGTCTCTGTCTGTCTCTGTCTGTCTGTCTGTCTGTCTGTCTGTCTCGCTCTCTCTCTCTCTCTCTCTCTCTCTCTCTCTCTCTATCTATATATTGACCTCAATCGATCTCTCAATCTATTTCTCTTCCTTTCTCTCTTTCATTCTCTGTCTCTTTCTCTTTCTTTCTCTTTCTCTTTCTGTCTCTGTCTGCCTGTCTCTCTCTCTCTCTCTCTCTCTCTTTCTCTAACTCTCTCTCTCTCTCTCTAATCATATATATATATATATGTATGTCTAGGGATGTATGTTATGTCTACTAATATGTGCATAGAACTAATTCGGTATATATATGCAGTCGTGTGTACGAATAATCTGCCTTTGAAAGCTGGCCGTGTCCACTAATGGCATTTTCGAATAGTCTTCCGGTTCTTTCAGATCTCCCAACGACATTCAAAGGTGGCGCTAGCGTCGGTCTGCCCTTTGTTGCATTTGTGACGCAACTTCGGTGATGCCTCCTAAATCTGTAATCCGAATACTCGCATTGCTTAGCCGGAGGTGTCTTTTGTAGCGCATTTTCTAAGTATCTCGAACAAACAGCAAACGGACTCTGAAATTAACACTGTTCTTTTGTTCACACCGTTAAAAGTTTCAATGTATGAATGTACGTACCTGGAGAATTATATAGCGCCTTTCAACAAGTTTAGAGACGTCGGTGTATATGTAGGTGTTCATCTGGGTGTATGTATGTATGTATGTATGTATGTATGTATGTATGTATGTATGTTTGTTTGTATGTATGTATGTATATACGTATGTTTGTATGTATGTATGTATGTTTGTTTGTACGTATGTATGTATGCATGTATGTATACATGTATGCATGTCTGTATGTATGTATGTATGTATGTTTGTATGTATGTATATATGTATGTACGTATGTATGTGTGTATACTTGTATGTATGTATGCATGTATGTATGCATGTATGCATGTATGTATGAATGTATGTATGTATGTATGTTTGTATGTAAGTATGTATGTATGTATGTTTGTACGTACGTATGTATGCATGTATGTATGCATGTATGTACATGTATGCATGTATATATATATGTATGTATGTATGTATGCATGTATGTATGTATGTATGTATGTAGGTGTGCATGTATGTATGTATGTATGTATGTATGTTTTTATGCATGTATGTAAGTATGTTTGTACGTATGTATGTATGTTTGTTTGTACGTATGTATGTATGTATGTATGCATGTATGTATACATGTATGCATGTATGTATGTATGTATGTATATGTGTGTATTTATGTATGCATGCATGCATGTATGTATGAATGTATGTATGTGTATATAAATGTATGTATGTATGTATGTATGTATACATGTATGTATGTATGTATGTATGTATGTATGTATGTATGTATGTATGTATGTATGTATGTATGTATGTATGTATGTATGTATGTATGTATGTATGTATGTATGTATGTATGTATGTATGTATGTATGTATGTATGTATGTGTCTGGTTTACCTGTATTGCTATCATCTTTTCCAAACCAGGTAACTCTCCTGACGGTGAAGGCGACCGACCACGGTCGACCGAAGTCTCTCTCGTCCTCCCTCATCCTTCGTATCGTCGTCAACGAGACATCCACTCCGCTGCCTCAGTCCAGGTACGATGGCCTCGCGCTCGCAGGGCGCCGCGTCTCCGTCATCGTGGCCGTGTCCTGCGCCTCAGGGTTCCTCCTTGTCCTTCTCATCCTTGTCCTCGTCTGCGCATTCCGACGTCGACGGAGCACCCTCAACGGTCCAGGGAAGTACAACTGCCGCATGGAGGCCCTCAAGGTCCTCACCGTCAAGGACAGTTCGATGGGAGCTCTGTCGGCCGAGATGGGGAACGGTCCGCATGTGTCCGAAGGAGTGGCAGCCGTGCCAGGGAGGGGTAAGGGAGTGGCAGGGGGCGTGAGGACTGAAGATGGTTGGACGAATCGAAGTGGCCTTCACCTTATGACCGGGGTCAACGCAGGTCGAACTGTACCGGATGAGGATATTTATGAGAGAATTGCGTTAAAGAAGCTGGAGATGTACGAAGTGGGTGGTCCCTACCAGATGCACGCTGACGAACAGTCTACGCCTTCGAGAAGGGGCGCCTTCGAAGTAAGGACGTTATCTTACTTATTTGGGTAAAGAGGCTTGTCATCAGCATCTTTGTCGTTGTCTTCGTCGTCGCTAGCTTCGTTGTAATCATCATTATCTTTATCATCATCTTTATCATCATCTTTATCATCATCTTTATCATCATCTTTATCATCATCATCATCATCATATTCATAATCATCATCATCATCATCATCATCATCATCATCATCAACAACAACAACAACAACAACAACAACTTCTTCTTGCTGATTAAGTTTTAGGTCGCCTCTGGGTATATATCTTGAAAAGGCGCAACATAAATGATCTGAAATAATATGTATTAAACTCAGCATTAGTTGGCGGCTCCATGGCAACCGTTGCTAAAACGACGTCGCGAAGTTCAGCGTAAACGCTTGTCTACCCTTGTGGTCTCAAGACTCAGCAATGCTATTTTGAAATTTTATAGCGCATTTTCCTGCAGGTGAATTCTATAGTGCATTTTCGTGCATATGCATGACGGGTAAGTTACATGAAATTAATAATAAAACATGTTATTTTGGCACAGAAACGATCTCGTAACTCATTAACATTTTATCTTTCTGCTTCGTCTGCAAGGAACTCGTATTTCATTAGATAAAAAGATATTTAGTTAACGTGAAGAATTTTTACTAACATGCTCAAATGACTTGAAATTAAATGTACGTATGTATGCATGCTTGCCTGTATGTATGCATGCTTGCATATATGTATGTATGCCTGTGTGTATGTATGCATGCTTGCATTTATGTATGTGCGTATGCACTCTTTATAAAGCTGAGTGCGCTTGGTGACAGAGATATCCTCAAATAACTCTGTCCTTCAACCGGAAATTAGAACCTCCGACCTTTGGGTTAAGAGTTCACGACCCTAACAAGACCAGAAGACATACAGTCCAGCCTTCTCCACTGCGTCAAAACACACAGCGCTAGTGCTGGTCATTCCTCGGTTTTGGGAAGGATTGGCGCTATATAATTTGGCAAAGACCTGAGATAAGTGGACGGCATTTTGGCGCATAATGATGCCGTTTCTAAGAGGCTGTTGACCGTAATTAAGTCTCTTAGGAAGCGTTGTCGACGTCGGTTGGGTCACGATACATCGCTGCCACGTTGCGGAACAGTAATTGCATATGTTCGTGGACACTTCCTTATGTCGTTCTTATACCACGCGGCTGTGTCGCTTCAGCTGTCTGGGTGGTTGATTGTGTGTGTGTGTGTGTGTGCGTTGGTATGTGTGTGTGTGGGTGTGTGTGTGTGTGTGGGTGGGTCTGGCACGACATGTGGTTCTCTCTGGCTGTCTGTGTCTGTCTTTGTCCATGGCTCCGCATGTTTTAATTTTTGTCACTATTTTATTTTCTTGTTCCTGTTCTTCTTGTTCTCCTTGTTGTTCCTCTTCTTGTTTTGTTCTTCTTGTTCCTCTTCTTGTTCTTCTTGTTTTCGTTCTTCTTGTTCTTGTTCTTCTTGTTCTTGTTCTTCTTGTTCTTCTTGTTCTTGTTCTTCTTGTTCTTGTTCTTCTTGTTCTTGTTCTTCTTGTTCTTGTTCTTCTTGTTCTTGTTCTTCTTGTTCTTGTTCTTCTTGTTCTTGTTCCTCTTCTTGTTCTTGTTCCTCTTCTTCTTCTTCTTCTTTTTGTACATAATGCGTTTTTGTTATCGTTTTCTGGAGTCCAAATTTGCTTAATATCGTCGCTCTAATCTCTCTCCGGGTTCTCCGTGTTCTGTCTGTCTGCCTGGAAAACCTGTCTTTAGGATATGTGCCTATGCATGTACATATTCAAATCGATGCTCATTTTCTAGAGTGTTTGTGTGTACATATATACATATACAATTGTATGTATGTGTGTGTATTATGTATGTATGTATGTGTGTATATGCATATGTATGTATGATGTATGTATGTATGTATGTATGTATCTACGAATGTATATATGTATGTACGTACGAATGTATGTATGTATGTACGTATGTATATATGTATGTATGTATATATGTATGTACGTATGTATATATGTATGTATTTATGTATGTATGTATGTACGTATGTATGTATGTATGTATCTATGTATGTATGTATGATAATATCTGTGTATATACTTTAATGCACACGCTTTGTTATAATCATACATAGAGTGATGGTAATTATTGGCCTATATATATATATCTACAGTCTTAAGAGACATGTGTGTATAAAAATAGCGAGCGAAGATATTAAATGATGTAATCTGGTCGTGTTAATAACGAGCGACGTCAGCTTCAGCAACAGAGGCTGATGAGAATGGAAGCAGAAGGATGAGGAGCTGGGTTTCTAATCTGGAATTTGTCTCTTTCCATGCATGCAGGCGGGAAAAATAGCTCGGAGCACTGAGGTCTAATTGGGGATTAGATATCTCCGTTTACTTAGGCCAACATAGTGAAGAGTTTGGACATGCGCACCTCTGCTTAGGTTTGGTTCCGTCAGTTTAACGACATCTTATGGCATCAAAGGCCGTTGACGTCGCCCTCCTTCTTTATCCAGGCTTGGTACTGGCACTACCCGACTAGAGGCAGTGGCGGAGTCCCCTGCTTAAAATACTGACAGTGTTTAATTAATTTGTTCTTCAGAAGGTATTGATCGGCCGACATGTATATCTCTGCTCCTTTCTCTCACTTTATGGCCACAGATATTGCACTCGGTCAACGGATACTTTGACTGCTTCCCATTTCTCTCAGCTTAAAGACAACCCACAGTAACAGCTCCTCTCTCCCTTCTCTCTCTCTCTCTCTGTATGTATGTATGTATGTATATATGTATGTATATATCACTAAATTTATAAAGCGCCTTTTCAGTAACTCACAAAGGCGCTGCAGCACGGCTACCTAACGGTCTCTAAATAGGAACGTCTTGAGACGGGCACAAAATGTTTCTGGAACTTTTGAACAGGCGAGGGATCGGATGTCTGGTGGAAGAGTATTCCAAAGAGACGGCCCCACAGTGAAGAAGGCGCGGCCCGCCCGAGCAGACGTACGAGAACACGGTACAATGAGTTGACCATGTGTCGCCGATCGTAGTCTCTGTCGACCAGGTTGATCAGCAACCGGCTTGTCTCTCTCTCTCTCTCTCGTCTTCTGGCAACCGGACTTGGCTCTTGACATAGCATCTTTGGACTACCCCGCTGACTTGATGCAGCGCTCGTGAGTAAGCTGGTGCCCTGCGGTTAGCTTTTGAGTAGCGCTTTAGAAATTGGAGTTTACGATTACGATTACGACTGCTTTTAGCCTCGCATCAGAACAATGTTGGACTCCTGGGCGGTCTCGGTAGCTGGTCCAAAGCTAATTACAATTATGTTAATTAACTATGTTAATTATGTTATGTTAATTAAATATGTTAATTAACTGCCCAGTTCTGTGCCACCTGTCATTTCTTTCATGTAAAAGTAAATCTCCCATGTCCCATGGGGAACGTAGGCCTAGTGGAGGCGCTCATTTCCTTTTCTAAGGCCCCTGAGCCGGCAATGGACGAATGCCAAGGTCCTGGACACGGGGCCAGCGCATCACAGGACTTGCCGTTTCCTTCCCAACTTACGTCGATACCAAATTCTACTGCTTGGTGACAGAGGCACGGTGTGCGCCAACAACTTGCCGAGGGTCGTTACACGGAGTCGAACCCGCAACCGGAAATTGATCATTGAGCAAACGCTTTGTCGATAGAACACTCCAGTCTAGACTTAAGACTCGTCTGTTTCAACTTGTTTACCAACCATATCCTGATTTATTCTTTCCCTGAGGTTTTAGTTTTCTACTGGACTGGTTTTATCGCTCACGTTACTCAAGATCACATCCTCAGTCTTCCTGAGAATGTGACGAATGCCCCATCCCTGGATACATTCAAGTCACCACTCAAGACACATCTTTTTAGGATATCTTATGACTGCAGTTGATTTTTGAACCCTTGTACAGCGCCATTTTCTTCGGCCTCGGCTGTGCTACGGCGCTATATAAATTGTCTTATTATTATTATTATTATTATTATTATTATTATTATTA